>VDFB02295999.1:0-58469 GCA_007258455.2 Sequoia sempervirens
AACAAGGCAATAACCATTAACCAAGTAATGAAAGAACATTCATAAAACATTTACAAATGAAACTGAAACAATGAACATAATACAATTCTAGAATAACTGATACAACATTCAAAATACAATTCCAGAGGCAATAAGGAAACAAGGAAAGGCGGGTCTAGTGGGGGTGTCTAGTGGAGAGTGTCATCGCATAGCTCTCATGGGTTATCCTGGCCCTTTCTCCAAACTGAGGCGTCAACCCCCATCTATGGATATCCTGGCCCTTCCTCCTACTTGAGGTGCCGGCACCATAGGGTAGCTCATGCAGAGCCGATAACCTCTCATGGGGACGAGGTTACGACTTTGCCGACCAGGGCCTTCTCAATCTATCAATAGTCTATGATAGCCCTAATGCATAGACGAGGTATCCAATATTTATTATCTTGTGTGTTTTACTACCCATCCCCCTAAATTCTATTTTTAGGTTATCACTTGTTATACTACTCTTACGTGGGTTATCCTAAGCTCTTCCTCCTTTCGAGGTGCTGACCCCCACGAAGAGCCACTCTCCCTAAGACCCTTAAAATAACCAAAATAAGGCAAGGGTTGTACCATAAAGTATAAAGAACATAACACAAAACAAGGACATGCGAGGCATTACCCATCTTGCAATACTCATAACAAAATTTCAACCATCCCGTACAACCCTTCCAAAAATAATACAAAAATCATGCAACATCACGAGCACAAAATATGAGGATATACATCCAAGGATAAAACATGCCTCTAGAAATAAGTTTCACAATTTACAACAGGGTTCCCACATCTATAAAAAAATACCAACACAATGATAGATGTAAATTAAACAAAACCATAATCTCACGACTCAAAACATCATTTCAATTTCCGCAAGACACCTTCACAGTTTCAAGTAAACGTCCAGTTTAATTGTATTTTCAATCTCCATTTTTGTTTGATCTAACTTGATATAAATTTCACAGTGATTTAACATGACTATTAAATTGCTTTCTTTTAATTAATTCTTGAAACTAAATTTCACAATTTAAATATTGAATATAATAAAAAAAAAACATTATATATATATATCTATATATATATAGTTATATATAACTATATATATATAAATATAATAAGTATATAGTTATATATAGATTTTAAAAAATAAAAAGTTATATATATATAATATAAAAACAAATTTAAAACTAAAAAAAGTCATTAAGGAAACAACTGCCGGTCGTAGCGGACTGCACAATAGTCCGTAAGGACTGCTGTGGCAGTCACGACCACAGGGGGAGGGGGTGGGTACGGCCTGCCATCCCCCCAAACCCATATAAAAATAAAACAGCTTTTATATATACTTTTTTTTAAGAAAATTTCTTTTGTTTAAAAACAATAACTTCGTCCTTTCACTGGTATGGAAGTCGATGAGACATTCGGCCATAGTTTCAATTTTTGAACCACAATTTGGAATAAATTTCAATGCAAAGAATATAAATACATAACTATATTATATATATATATATATATATACGAAATTTGTATATATATACACATATATATAGATAAATTATATAAGTCCATATGAAACAATATTCCAGTCACAGGTACAAAAAGACAGAAGGACAAAATGTAAATATATTTACATATATATATAAGGATATATTTCAAAAACCCAAAAACAAATGTTCAGAGAGGAAAACTAATTTTCCCAAAGAATTCAATTTATAGATACATAGTTTATTTTCATAGACCCAAACGATATTTTCTCAATGCCAAATTGAAAGAATAATCAGAGAGCGATATTCATAAACACCCAAATTAATTCTTTCAACAAATTTACCATTCAATAATTTCTACCCTCAAAGGATTTCTTTTTCTTTCACCAATTAACCTATTTATATTTTTTTTTTTGAAAAAGAAAATTTAAGGACAAGAAATTGGAACTTGGCGTCCTACGCTGTTGAAATTTTTGATGGAGCTTCGCTTGATTCTGACAACCTCTTCAAACAACTTTCGTTCCTTCTTCAGAATCTCCTCTCTAGAATACCATGCTCAAATTCAAATCTAATATTCTACTCAGAAAATCCTTCCCAGAACATGAAACAATAGAATGAAAAAACCCCTTTCCAGAAAACTTCAGAACATGTAAACATTCAAAGTCATTATTTTTATTTTTATTCTTTTTCAACTTCTGTCTAAATCTTCCTTTTTTTGAAAACTCACAATTATGCAATTAAATAAAAGATACCTCTTTCCTTTTCGAAAACTCAAAAATATCCAATATAAAAGAAACTATCTAATTTAATTCCAGTTTTTTTTCAGCCAACACTTAATTCTCATTCGTCCTTTTATCTTTTCTATTCTTTTATTTATTTATGTTTCCTTTTATCAATACTTTTTGTTTTAAATTTCCTTTTGCAAGCTTTACTTGCTATGCACATAATTTAATTTATTTATTTTATAATTATCTTCAACAAGGTAATTTAATTAAATTAACAAAACACAATTTAATATTTAATTAACATTTAACTAAAACACATGACTTTTAAAATATAACTTTTAAATATTTTGATACAAATTAATTCCCAAACAAATATAAACATTCATTGCCACCATTTAATTAAATAAATTACAATGTATAAAATGCCAATGTACAATACAAACAAACAAGACACTACACAAACCACAGTAACAAATTACTGAAATGACAACACAACGACACACAATACTATTCAATTGGGATGGTTTGACAACATGGAACGGGGTGACTTCCTTGTCATCTCTGTTTCAACATTATGCCGTTGGGTTATTGGTGCTCGCCTTGTCTTGTCGAAGCAGGTGGAACCGAGACTCTGTACCTGCAATCCCTGCATCCAACAAGGTCGTATACATGTACATATATATATAAAATCAAATCATTACATTGTGAGAAGAAATTGCAGCGTAGCAGGACACTCACGAATGAGTGATGCTACACTGTCCTTTCATCACATCTATTCTAACAAGTATAATATAAATGATGAAATAACATTTCTAAACTAACAGATCATATCATAACATAATTTACTAAATCATTGCATCATAATATATTTCCGAAATCAACAAACATCACCAAACCACAATATCATAAGAAATATCCATGTCCTCAAATGTATAAGCATAATCACCAAATAGTCTACTAACCAAACCACCAAACCAAACAATAATAGCACCATCACAGTATCAAAGTATCAAATCAAAGAATAGAAAATAATGAGTCCAACTAGCAAATAGGAGGGTTATTACATATACCTTCATCTGACAGGTCCTATACTTTTGGTGATCTCATTGACCCAAGAAGCCATTACTTAGAATCATTTCATATCTTTTTGACAAAATCAAAAGGAGGATAGATGTATCCAATTGCAAGAGAGCAATGTCCAAGGGAGGGGCAATACCATCATCTTAGGTACCACTGCTATAAAATGATAAATGACAATCCTTGTGTTTGTATGCATGGAGGTCCTAAAGCGTGCTTTGGGTAAGGTGCATTCATGGAATCTTTTGGTTAAAGGTTTCCCAAGCATGAGCAAAGATCTAGTGTTTATTGCTATACATATGATTCGTCCATACAAATGCAATAAGAATAAAGTGACAAAAATAGATAGGCATCATTGTCTACTATGGGGATAGAGAGTGGTAGGTTGAGGCACACAAAAGAACGAGGAGGTTGATAGTCTCTCATGATCAAAAAGAGAGAAGAGAATCTAGTAGTGGGAGGCAAGGAACAAAAATGGATTGTTATTGTGTTTTTCATGGTGCCTGGATATGCCACTAAATTAGTACTATCCCTGTGGAATCCAATATTTTCAATAGAATGTGAAATTTTGAGGAATGTGCATGCATCATGGAGAGATAAAATGAACCATCTCATGTAGCTATTTATTTAGAGCAGACACTGTGCAATGACATTGAATCATGTTGCAACCATGACAACATATGTACAAGATTGAACATCACTATCACATATGATCAATAAGATAGTGAAGGCCATTGATGCAAGCTACAAACATAGTTCAAAAGCATCTTTGACAATAAATGACTCTTACAGTCAAGCCAAGGTCATGATAAATAGGTTGTTCCTTCAAGGGAAAATAGTAAAGATATGCATGTTTCTAGTATTAATCATGCTATAGCAGCATGTAAAAGATTATTCACGATTAACACTAAGAATTTTTTTTAATCATGATAGTACCTAACTGAAGTTGCAACAATCATAAAGATGCATACATAAAAAAAATGCAGGGGCAAGCAACACATTGTATGCAAGGAATGTCAAGAATCTATAACAACAGTAGTATATAAGATGCTATATCATTTTTGTGCATTAAAAGATAATGATTTTTGTGATTCTGATTGGTTTAAGAGTGGAAGGAATGCAATCATATACACCAAATTTTGATGAAGGATAGGGTCACTATCACCAGTGGTTAGAATAGATCAAAGAGGAATATATAAGCATGAGAATGAGGTAAGGAGACAACCCCCAACACAAGAGTCATTTCATGATATGCTACATAGTATAACAAGTGTAGTTCAAGTTCACTAATGAAAGATGCAAAGAATGTGAAAGTTATTAGCGAGGAATGAAAAAGAGTGTTAATTGGCTGAATTTCTATCATGGTGAAGTCAAATCTTTACTACTTGAGCTATCTGACTTGTAAAGAGCTACTTCAAGAGGGTGTTTTCTCATTTGAGGTTGGAGGGTATTTCATTATAAAAAGAACTAAAAGGTATTTATTGCACAAAAGGAATAGGAATAAAAAAAATGAAAATCCATTCATGTGTTATGATAGGCCGTGGTGACAATTGGCCCTTTTTTGCAAAATATGAAAAACCCACTTGGGTTTTTTTAAAAATGGAGCCACATTGTTATATTCTATAGGAAAGTGGAGAGAATTTACAAAATCATCTGCATTTCTTGCAACAAATATGAACTTTTCAAATAAATCATGTAACCCACTTGGGTCTTTTGAAAGATAGCTACATTTTCATTGGTTATCATGCTATAGGAAACCCAAACAGGGGTTTTTTGCAAGAATGTTGAATGAAGTAGAAAATCATGAATACAAGAAAACCCAGTTTGCAAAATGGAGGCCGAACCCACAACAGGTTCTTTCTTTTCTACATTCTAAGAAAACCATCTGGGTTGTTATGACTTGTTAATACAAGGAGGAAATCAAAAGAATACATGAGGGTTTTGAGAAATGAACATAAAGACACTTTGTTCCTGTTCATAGTTGTAGCCAATGAGCCATTATTTCCATGAAAGAACATGAAATGCACCAAATTTATTCAAAATTACAATAATGAAGTATTTTGAATGCTATTACAAGAGTTGAAAACAAATGAAGGACATTTTAAAGCTTCCATTTGAGCTCTTCTTGCTCATACAAGGAGGAAAATGTCAATACAAGGTCAACTGGGAGCTTACTCGAGCTCGAGCTCGAGCATCGAAATGTGCAGATTTTTTCCACAAAAAACTTCCTGTTAAGCTTCATACAAGCTTCCCATGGCCGTTGTCAAACAGGAGAGAACCAATAGAAAACAAGAAATGAAGCAAACTTGAAAATGCTACAGGCGGCGACCTTAGTCCAAAAAAATGGCCTCCAGGTGGAAAAAATGCAGATTTTTATAAAAAAAATGCTTTTACTTATGATTTCATGCAAGAAAATGTCAAAGAATCACCAAAAAACCAGTCAGTAAAGCATTTTCCAGTGTGCCCTTGAAACCCCATGGCGGTAGAGCATCATTTTCCAATTTTCTTCAATGACCAAATGATGATGTTTTTTCATCATTTCGATGTTTTGTCATTTAGGGTTTGACCTCCTATAGATTTCGATGGGATTTTTTATCCCTTGCTTTTAAAATCAAACACATGGAAAATACAATGGGGCCAAAATATGTATGTTATCACTTAGGCATTTTATGCCTTAGATATTTTCCCCTCTATTTCAACTTATTGCTAAGTGTTTTCAAACATACAACACATGGTAAATGATGGGGTCAAAACATATGGTGTTCTCCCTTAGGCATTTTATGCCTTAAGACTTCTTCCTTTTCTTTTTTTAAACTTTGCTAAGTCATCAATTTGCCAATGGAGTGTGCAATGCAATATGGAGTATGCAATGCGACCTATGTGTAATGCCTTGTTGTGCCGAATATCATGTGACTTGGAGTATGCTTTCCAAGGGAATTGGAGGTGGCCATATTGGCCAAGTGCTGTTGAAGACTATAATTCCTTTGCAAAACAATGTGTATGACATGTATGAATAAAATGCAAAATATGGTGAGTTGATGGTCAATGCCTTGGAAACTTTTGAGGGCTTTAAGATATGATATTATATGTTGCAATTGTTTTCAATTTTTGAAATATCATAAAGTGATTTGAAAGTCACTTTTAGTTGCTTCAAATACAAATGTAATACATATAAATGATGGGGCCCTTTGATCTTATGCTTGAATTGTAAAGTGACTTGTCAAGTGATGTTTTATGAATCACTTAACAAGGTCATTATCTTTAATAATTTTTTAAAGCCACGTGTTTTCAAAAAAACACACATTGCATGATGGAGAATTTGGTCAAGTCTTGTAAGAGGACCAATGATGACTTGCAGAAGTGTGAGATGTGTGGGATGCTATTTTGACTGATTTTGGTGAAAGGGAGGCTAGCTGGAGGTTTTTTTTGTCACATTTTTCAGGTGACTATTGACTTGGCCTTTTTTTTTCTTTATGTGGACATTTGGGAGAGTTCTAGAAGGTTCTTTTGGGGCCTTTTCTATTTTATCCGACCAGAATCTTCTAGAAACACTTGTGTGGGGTTTTCTGATGGTTTTGGCTTATGTTGTTTTTGATCATTTGGAGGAGTTCTTTCTTTTCTAGCAGGAGGATAGCTTACTTTCTTGGAATTATTTTCATGGAGCTATATTATAACTCAGACAGACCTATTATACAATAAACACTTTGAATTAATAGATTGGACCATTTTTATCTTCTCTCTTCATGTTTTATGGTGTGTCATTAATGGTTGATCAATCTATTTTGTGAAAAGTCATTTTTCCTTACAAACTTGTCCCATGTTTCATGCATCCATTTGAAAGAAAATGTATGTTTATAGGTTATAAACTCTGTTCTTTAGTGGTGTTATTAATTCTGAAATCTATTTTTTCCTTTTAAAAACACTGTTATAGACCTCTTTATAAATTATTGATGTGAACTACATTGGATAGGGAGTTGTGTGAGTTAGCTTTGAGATATTAATTTGAATGTGTAAGGCTATTAGTAGGTTTAGGTTGTTTTGGTGTATTACCTTAGTTTCTTTCCAACATTAGGTTTATTTTATGCAAATCATTACCCTTTACCTTCATAAATTGATAGTTAGGTGACATCAAATGAGGAATTTGACCCATAATCTAGAGGTCTACTTTCAAACAGGTTACCCACAACTTGAAAGCAGTCCCATGTTCGTCCCAATCTACTAAGTTTACTCAAGGCTTAGCAAACAAGGTGCAGATTTGCGGAACTAACAGTTTTTGGGAAAATGAACTCATTCTCAATTCATTTTTATGCATCTTGTTACTGCTGTTTGGTGTGTACAACAATAGTTTCAGCCTTTTGGAGGTAATTTTTCAACACACTTGGTGACTCTGGAAGGATATCAACTGGTTTCAAGCATATTAAGTACTGTTATGTACTTATTTTCAAAATTAGACCAGTTTCTTGCTTTAATAGAAATTCCATTGAATTTCTAGTCTCTTAAATGAACAAATATGTCATATTACCCACCATTTCATGAGAACCATGCATGTATACCCTCTTACCAACCATCTCACATAGATTAGCTTGCTGGTATTATACCAAATGCCTCTATAACAAAAGACTACCAGTAGTCCTACCATGTTTACCACCCTCCCATACCTGCTCAATCTTAATATTAGCCAATCTATGATCAAAATCAACCCCATGAGGTATTTTATGCCAACCAACATGATTATTCACATAATCAGCCTCAAGAGCACCCTTACAAGAATGTATTGGATTTGATCCAAAATCTTGACCGTGTGTTGTGAGCTTTGATCCAAAAGCTTGAACATATGAAGATTAGTGATGCTAGTAAGGTGTTCTCACATATGTATTGGATGTTGGTTGACATCAAGAAGCAGAAAAAGATTATCTCACAACAACAAGAGTTGGTTGATCAATCCTTTGTCTATGATCAAGAGTGGGTGACCAAAAGAAGGTAGTTTGAGGAAGGCCTAGAAGGAGAGATAGCTGCTAAAGAGGAGCAAATCAGGTCTTTTTATGCTTAGGTGCAAAATAGTCAAGCCTATTTTGATTATCAATGCCAAATAAGTTATGAAACTTCCATTCCTAGTCTCAGCTTATCTCTTCCTGTAATAGTGAACAATCCTATCAATAAATGAGTTCCCAAGTCCAATTTTGTAAGCTTCAAGCAAGGTGAACCTCTTCAGCCTACTATATTTGAGTCCCCAAGTTTTAGAAATCTTGTTTCAACTCAGGAACTTGTCCTTAAGCAAGCTCAACCTATGGAGAAGCCTAGGGAATTTACTTTCCCAAGTTTTAGGAGCTCTCCTTCTGTTCAAGAGCCCTTTGAACAAAGGCATCCTTGTGAATAACCCATTAGGGAGGCTCAACCAACCCCTTATGTTCCAAAACAACCTAAAGAAGAGATGCTTGTAGAGGAAGAAACAAATCTTTTAGCTTTCGTTATGTTTGAACAAGAGCTTGGGAATGATAAATCAAATGTGATAATGGAGGAAAACGAGGCTGTAGATGAAGAGAAGACCCTTGGCCCTCACAACTCACTCAACATAGAGGAGACTAGGAATGTGAACTTGTTGCATTTAGCCATGGAGAAATACAGGCTACAACTACAAAAGGATGAATAGGATAATATTTCTCAGGATGTGTTTTGCAATGTCTTAGCTAATGATCCTCCTGCTGTTGTCAAGGATAGTGAAAATGTTTCAACATGATAGCAAGTTTAGGAAGTGAAAAAGGCTATTGCAGAGGACCAACCTTCAGTTTGGATTGATGAATTAACTGCTTTTATCGACAAGGATGAACATTCAAAGCAACAAGAAGACATCAAGGAGTATGGTGAGTTGCAGGTTCAAGAATCAAGACAACAACATGAAGAGGATGAAAAGGGTGATGCAGGCTATGATTTCACAGCTTCATTTGATGATCTTCCATGCTTCATTGAGCATGATGGGGAGAGCATAAATCTGGTCATAAGTCAGCAACATGAGATTGAGGAGGGGCCATGTACAACCGAATTTGATATTTTTGAGCATGTTATGCATGAGAAAGCTAATGTTGAGATTTATGAAGAGATGTGCACTGATATAATTGAACATTTTTGTTCAGAATTGGATGAAAAGGAACCAAACCTGTTAAAGGAGTTTGGAACTCATGCTGAAATTCAACAACGGGTTCACAAGTTTGAATAAAAATCTTCTCATGAACCTAATGTGCAATGCCTTGTTTGGTTAGATGAGCTTCCTTTCTACTATACAAAAGAGATGGAAGCTGATATACCAAGTGAAGGTCTGTTTTAGGAAGCTACTTCATTGTTTGAACACTTTCCTACCTCCATAGAAGAAGACAAGGCTAATTTAGAGCATCTTTCTTTGAGTAGTAATGAGAATTATAAACAACTTCCTTTCTGGTGTATAAAAGAGCCTGAAGCTGATGTTTTGATTGAAAGTGTGTTGGAGGAAGCCATTTCATTGTTCTCTAGTGAAGAGATGAGTGATCATTTGGAACAATGGTATGTAAATCAAGTGGGTGATTAGGTGCCTTGTTTGTTCAACAAACAAGAGATCACCAAGGAAATCCCAAGCTTGGTTCATTCAAGAGGTTTCCCCATCAGATATTTGGCCAGTTCGGAGGCCACTAAAGTACCAGAGGTCATGCTTGCACCCAAGTATGAGGATGTAATTGATGAAGAAGTTGATTTTGGAGTTACAGTTTAAGGTGATCTAATTCAGCTCACTTGTCTAGTTCAGGACAACAATATGCATGATTTTTTTCAAGGTGCAAGTAAGTTCATTTGCATTTTTTATGAAACACTGTGATAGTCTATTGAATATCTGCATGTGTTTCATGTTCTTTTAGCAATGCATAATCATGCAATGCATCAGTTGTTGATTAAAAAGGGGAGTTGTTTTGCAAAACCTATCAATGGTTTTGTTTGACTAGCTTCTTTGTTGGTTAGTGTAGGTTAGTGTAGTTTCATTTCATAGATGCATTTTTAGTTTTCTCTAAGTGTTGTTCAACACAAATAGGTGGTATTTTTTATTCTCCATTGCTGGTTTTTAGGTTTTCAAAGTGTATCTTGCTGGTTTAATGAGTTACAACATTTGCAATGTTGTTTTCAAGTGGTGTTGGTTTTCTGAGTGACTCTATGCCCAATAGATAAGCTTAGGCAACTGGTCTCATGTTTAGCAGGAAAACATATAGTAGATGTCACAAAAAATGTTAGCTGATTTTTAGCTTTCAATTGAAATTAGGTAACTTAGTGTTTGTTTTTTTCATGTTGTTCAAACATTTAAAAGATAAACCATAACACTACTAGTGATTGCCAAATGAATAGATTGCATTTTGTCATTTCAATGTTGCAATTACAACAAACGAGAAAGAGAATCATAGATATACAAATGTAGTATTTTATTGATAATCTTGAAATGTACATGTCCCTCACAAGCCAAGGGACTAACTCTCTTATTCAATGAACATATGAAGCAATTCATACATGAATAAATAAAGGAAAGAAATAATGTGCATATAAGAATTGAACCAGTCATTTCTTGAGAATGATTGGTTACGGGTTGCCATGCTGCTGCCTTGAACTACTTGTGTCCTTCCCAACTCTATAGTGCTCCTTGCCCCAACATTTGAAAAAGAAATGATATTAGAGTGAGGCTCTAAGCAATGAAAGATTCAATCCTTACATACACACCTACCTATGCATGTATAAACTGATCGATAAGTGCATAAAATAAGAATGCAAACCTTGGATGTCTTGGTAAACAAAGAAGTCATCAAACACATCCAACATATGCATTTATTTTCTAACTATTTGATTCATGTACAAATGTAGGGAAATTTTGGTTACTCTTCTGATTTAGATCAAATACAACATGTGGGGTAAATATGGCTCCCATGAGGGTAGAGCTCAACATGCTTTGAAAGGTAAAGGAAATTGAGCAACTTGATCAAAGATTTATCTATTATCAATGCATTAAATCAATATGGAATCACACCAGTTGATCAACTTTCATTATCAGATTCAAAAGATGCAACATATTTTGCTGATATGTCCTTCAATATTTTTAAGAAGATCCATGATTTGTTTATAAAAAGAAGGAAGTAACTTCATAGATGCATCAAGTTCAATTATGCATCTTTTTAACAATGAGAAAGCATTTCAAGATGTTGTTAAGCCCCTCTCACCATAACCCTATTGGGCAATCACACATCACATAGGAAAGTGAGCTTTTAGGTCACCCACATATGTGACATGTGGCTGTCCAACAAAGTTAAAATGAGGAGACTATGTGTATTTATTACATATAACAGAAAGAGAGCAATGGTTGAATCAAGGCTATGATACAAGTACAAGGACAACACCTTTACAAGAGCTAGAGGAGGCAAAGGGGATTAATATTGTTCATTCATGGGTGTACTTGTGAAAATGAATGCAATAGGTAAAGGTCATTGCCATTGATAAGGACAACAAACAATGCATGCTACAATGGTCTCATGAAGGACAATAGTGATAAATTTATACTGCATGACAATAGAGGTAGCCACTATATTAAAAAATGGAGCAAATGAGCCATGCAATGAAGAGTACAACCAAATAACAACAAACATCAGCTGCATATGCATCAAGGAGCTTACAAGTTGACAAGCATGGGGAAGTCTTCAAAATAGGGCATAATTGTTTTCATGCAAAGAAACATGGCCATCTATTTTGCTTCCTTCATAAGTTAGATGAATGAAAGTTATATGTTGTCCTTTAGATTGAGAACATGATAAGCTTGAAAGGACTCCAAGCATGTCAAATAGGACAAAAACAAGAAAAAAATCTGAAGTTGCACAAGGCTCTATTCAAGTCCTTCTCAATCAAACATTAGACAAATAAGTTGCTAGATAACATTCAATGCATGATGTTTTTAGGAAAGGCACAAAAGGAAAATACATTCAAGAAACATCAAATCTAGTTAACACAGATAAATGCCTATTTAAAACATGTCATTACAAGAGGTTTATGGTAGCAATGGATCCCTCATATGATGTGATAAAGATACAATTCCTATGCTCACAACCTTTCATGTAGGGGTTTTGGTCGTCATGATTGATCCAACATGGATCATGATTGCATACAAGAAATGGCAAGTTACAAATGACAATTAAGCAGTCATGATTTAGGAGAGGTCTCATTTTGGAAGAAAAGGCCATAGTACAAGTGTATATGAACAACAACTTTGAAGTTATGCTACAAGACGGTCATGAAGGTTCATGTAGGACAACAAGCATTACAATGTTACAAGTGCATATGAAAAAAAATCAACAATCATCAACAAGTAGTGAAGGAAGCAAAGCACAGTTACATTTTTTCCTTGTCATACCATTGATAATCCATTTCAACAATAGGCTGTAATCGTGAAGGAATATACTTGGATAGGGGTGTTTTTAATGAAGATATTTAGCATAAAAACCATCATAAATCATGGTGCTTCAAGGGAATAGAGCATAGGTATGAATAAGAGTAGTACCATTAAAGGATACAGGTTTGTCTTCATGTTATCTATGAATTTGAAAAAATAAATCTAAACTGGGTAACAAAATGACTATAGCCATGAAATGGATTGTAGTGAGATAAATAATATAAATGGTTGTTGCCACTATCTCATTTCCTCTTTGGACAGTCATTACTAAGTCCTAACAAGTGAATAGAAAAGGGATAGGTGTCAATAATATACCTTCATTTGATAGTTCCTATAATTTTGGTGATCTCATTGTCCCAATAAGGCATTGCTTAGAATCATTTCATATCTTTTTAAAAAAATCAAAAAGGAGGACATATGTATCCAATTTCAAGAAGAGAGCAATGTCCAAGGGAGGGGCAGTACCATCATCTTAGTACCACTGCTGCAAAATGATAAACGACAATCCTTGTATTTGTATGCATGGAGGTCCTAAAGCGTGCTTTGGGTAAGGTTCATTCATGGAATCTTTTGGTGAAAGGTTTCCCAAGCATGAGCAAAGATCCAGTGTTTATTGCTATACATATGATTCAGCCATACAAATGCAATAAGAATAAAGTGACAAAAATAGATAGGCATCATTGTTTTCTATGGGGAAAGAGAGTGGCAGGTTGAGGCACACAAAAGAATGAGGAGGCTGATAGTCTCTCATGATCAGAAAGAGAGAAAAGAATCCAGTAGTGGGAGGCAAGAAACAAAAATGGATTGTTATTGCACTTTTCATGGTGCCTTTATATGCCACTGAATCAATACTATCCCTGTGGAATCCAAAATTTTCAATAGAATTTAAAATTTTGAGGAATGTGCATGCATCATGGAGAGATAAAATGGACCATCTCATGTAGTCGTTTATTCAGAGTAAACATTGTGCAATGACATTGAATCATGTTGCAACCATGGCAACATATGTACAAGATTGAAAATTGCTATCATGGATGATCAATAAGATAGTGAAGGCCATTGATGCAAGCTACAAACATAGTTCAAAAGCATCTTTGATAGTAAATGACTCTTACAGTCAAGCCGAGGTCATGATAAATAGATTGTTCCTTCAAGGGAAAACAGTAAAGCTATGCATGTTTCCAGTATTAATTATGCTATAGCAACATGTAAAATATTATTCATGATTAACACTATGGAAATTTTTTAATCATGGTAGTACCTAACTAGAGTTGCAACAATCATAAATATGCATACATAAACAAAAAAACTAGGGGTGAGCAACACATTGTATGCAAGGAATGTCAAGAATCTATAACAACAATAGTATATAAGATGCTATATCATTTTTACCCATTAAAAGATAATGATTTTAGTGATTCTAATAGGTTTAAGAGTGGAAGGAAGGCAATCATATACACCAAATCTTGATGAAGGAAAAGGTCACTATCACCAGTGGTTAGAATAGATCAAAGAGGAAAAGATAAGCATGTGAATGAGGTAAGTAGACAGCCCCCAACACAAGAGTCATTTCATGATATGCTGCATAGTCTAATAAGGGTAGTTCAAGTTCACTAATGAAAGATGCAAAGAATATGAAAGTTATTAGTGAGGAATGAAAAAGAGTGTTAATTGGCTGAATTCCTATCATGGTGAAGTCAAATCTTTACTACTTGAGCAATCTGACTTGTAAAGAGCTACTTAAAGATGGTGTTTGCTCGTTTGAGGTTGGAGGGTATTTGATTATAAAAAGAACTAAAAGGTCTTTATTGCACAAAAGGAACATGAATCAAAAAAATGAAAAGCCATTCATGTGTTATGATAGGTCATGGTGAAAATTGGCCCTTTTCTACAAAATATGAAAAACCCACCTAAGTTTTTTTAAAAATGGAGCCACATTGTTATATTCTACAAGAAAGTGGAGAGAATTTACAAAATCATCTGCATTTCTTGCAACAAATCTGAACTTTTCGAAGAAATCATGTAACCCACTTGGGTGTTTTGAAAGACAGCTACAATTTCATTGGTTATCATGCTACAGGAAACCCAAATAGGGGTTTTTCGCAAGAATTTTGAATGAAGTAGAAAATCATGAATACAAGAAAACCCAATTTGCAAAATGGAGGCCGAAGCCACAATAGGTTCTTTCTTTTCTACATTCCAAGAAACCCATCTGGGTTGTTATGATTTTTTAATACAAGGAGGAAATCAAAAGAATACATGAGGGTTTTGAGAAATGAACATAAAGACACTTTATTCCTATTCATAGTTGCTGCCAGTGAGCCATTATTTCCATGAAACAATAGGAAATTCACCAAATTTATTCAAAATTGCAATAATGAAGTATTTTGAATGCTATTACAAGAGTTGAAAATAAATGAAGGACATTTTAAAGCTTCCATTTGAGCTCTTCTTGCTCATACAAGGAGGAAAATGTGAATGCAAGGTCGGATGGGAGCTTACTCGAGCTCAAGCATGAAAATGTGTAGAGTTTTTCCACTAAAAACTTATTGTTAAGCTTCATACAAGCTTCCCATGGCGATTGTCAAATAGGAGAGCAACAACAAAAAACAAGAAATGAAGCAAAGTTCATCAAAATGCTACAGGTCGTAGCCTCTAAGTCCAAAAAAGTGACCTCCAGGTGGAAAAAATGCAGATTTATACAAAACAAATGTTTTTACCTATGATTTCATGCAATAAAATGTCAAAGAATCACCCAAAAACCAATTAGTAAAGCATTTTCCATTGTGCCCTTGAAACCCCATGGCGGTACAACATCACTTTCCAGTTTTTTTCAACGACCAAATGATGATGTTTTTTCATCATTTTGGTGTTTTATCATTTAGGGTTTGACCTCCTTTAGATTTTGATGGAATTTTTTATCCCTTGCTTTTAAAATCAAACACATGGGGCTGAAATATGTATGTTATCACTTAGGCATTTTATGCCTTAGAGATTTTCCCCTCTATTTCAACTTATTGCTAAGTGTTTTCAAACATACAACACATGGTAAATGATGAGGCTGAAACATATGGTGTTCTCCCTTAGGAATTTTATGCCTTAATACTTCTTCCATTTTTTTTGTTTTAAACTTTGCTAAGTCATCAATTTTCCAATGGAGTGTGCAATTCAATATAGAGTATGCCATGTGACATATGTGTAATGCCTTGTTGTGCCCAATATCATGCGACTTGGAATATGCTTTCCAAGGGACTTGGAGGTGGCCATATTGGTCAAGTG
Source organism: Sequoia sempervirens (assembly GCA_007258455.2). Taxonomy (NCBI): domain Eukaryota; kingdom Viridiplantae; phylum Streptophyta; class Pinopsida; order Cupressales; family Cupressaceae; genus Sequoia; species Sequoia sempervirens. Next base: position 16,014 of record VDFB02295999.1, read on the forward strand.
TTGTTGAAGACTATAATGTCTTTGCAAAACAATGTGTATGACATGTGTGAGTAAAATGTAGAATTTGGTGAGTTGATAGTCAATGCCTTGGAACGTTTTTAGGGCTTTAAGATATGATATTATATGTTAAAATTATTTTCAATTTTTGAAATATCATATAAGTGATTTGAAAGTCACTTTTAGTTTATTCAAATACAAATGTAATACATATAAATGGTGGGGACCTTTGATCTTATGCTTGAATTGTAAAGTGACTTATTAAGTGATGTTTTATGAATCACTTAACAAGGTCATTATCTTTAATGATTTTTTAAAGCCATGTATTTTCAAAAAAACACATATTGCATGATGGAGAATGTGGTCAAGTCTTGTAAGAGGACCATTGATGACTTGCAGAAGTGTGAGATGTGTGGGATACTGTTTTGACTGATTTTGGTGAAAGGGAGGCCGGTTGGAGGTTTTTGTTGTCACATTTTTGGGGTGATTATTGACTTGGCTTATTTTTTCTTCATGTGGAGGACATTTTGGAGAGTTATAGAAGGTTATTTTGGGTTCTTTTCTATTTTATCCAACCAAAATTTTCTAGAAACACTTGTGTGGGGGTTTTTGATGGTTTTGACTTAAGTATGTTGTTTTTGATCATTTGGAGGAGTTCTTTCTTTTCCAGCAGGAGGATAGCTTACTTTCTTGGAGTTATTTTCATGGAGCTATATTGTAACTTAGATAGACCTATTATACAATAAGCACTTTGATTTAATAGATTGGAGAATTTTTATCTTCTCTTGTCATGTTTTATGGTGTGTCATTAATGGTTGATCAGTCTGTTTTGTGAAAAGTCATTTTTCCTTACAAACTTGTCCCATGTTTCAGGCATCCATTTGACATAAAATGTATGTTTACAAGTTATAAATTGTGTTCTTTAGTGGTTTTATTGATTGTGAAATCTATTTTTTCCTTTTAAAAACACTGTTATAGACCTCTTTATAAATTATTGATGTGAACTACATTGGATAGGGAGTTGTGTGAGTTAGATTTGAGATATTAATTTGAATGTGTAAGGCTATTAGCAGGTCTAGGTTGTTTTGGTGTATCACCTTAGTTTCTTTCCAACATTAGGTTTATTTTATGCAAATAATTACCCTTTACCTTCATAAATTGATAGTTAGGTGACATCAAATAGGGAAGCCGAGTCATAATCTAGAGGTCTACTTCAAACAGGTTATCCACAACCTTAAAGCAGTCCCATGTTAGTCCCAATGTGCTAAGTTCACACAAGGCTTAGCAAATAGGGTGAAAATTTGGGGAACTAACACAACCATTGTGTCAACATTAGTCACATTGGTTGTAGGTAGGGTGGTCATGGGAAAAGGAGGTATCAAAGCTATGGTCCATATTGCATTGACTAGTATCAAAACTATGAGTGAGAGTTGGAAATCTCAAGATCCACAATGAATGTAGGAACGTAGGATGGCATAAATCTCAATCTACGTTTCACTATAGTATTGGTAATGGGACACCAGGTTGTGAAGCTCATACAAGTTTCACCAAATCTAGGTGCACCCAAAATGGGGAATAGGCTCTAGATAGATGTAATCAAGCACCCTAGAATATGAAGTACAATGAAAGTATGTAAAAAATAACAATTTTCATATTTTAAACAAGATAATTTACTTATTTTACTATGAAAAAGCCTAAAAATGATGTCTTTTAATTCCAATTTTGATTTCCAAACAATGCACTCAATTAGACCAATTAAACCTAATTTAAAAGATGACAATTTTTTTTAATTTTTGAAACTAAAATCTAGATTTAATAAAAAATTAGCAGAAAGCAAACATAGAAAAATCACTATGCAAAAGTCTGAAATGATACCTATGTAAAGACACATTCACCCTAGGGAAAATGGCTCCTAGCACAAGGGTTACAAAAAAATAAATTTGAGTTTGAAGATCAGATCTAGGGTTTCCTATTTCATGTTATAAACTCCACTTTCAATGACTGATTTTTCTAGAATTTTTTGTCTAAATGCAAGTGAAGTGAATGAAAACGATGAATAATATGACACTTTTTGAAATGCAATTTTGGCTCAAATTTTGAATATGACTGATTCAATATACACTAATATGTAAACACTATGCAAAATTAATGTAATTTTTTTTTATTTTTTTATAGATTTTAAAGCATGCAAAATGCAAACCTAAAATCCTAAATGCAATGCAAGTTAACAATCCTAAATGAGATGCAAATCAATGCAATGCAATGCAAAGGAATGAAAATCCTATATCTATGGTTTGAATGGACTCCAAATCATAAAATTTATAGTGCAAGAAGGTTAGGGTCACCAAAATGAAGTGATGGGAAATGGTGGTAGGCTAAATGAAATGGAGGTTCACCAATTTTACTATAAATAGAAAGGGAAAATGGGGTATGATGCACTTATTTCCCTCTATTTCATTAGTAAAAAGAGATCCCTTGATCCAAGGTTGACTTTCAACCCTTAGGTGAGTCAACATTGAAGGAGATATTGTTGTTTTACTTATAATCTAGAATGAGGTAGACCTATTGAAACAAAAATTTTGGGAGAAAGAATAAAAATAGTAAATAAACCCAAAAACACAAAGTAAAACATGAAATCAAAAGATTAAACCTTAATCTATCAGAACCAACAACTTTTAGACATATTTGAGATGGTTTAATATTTTTGTACTTTTCATCAAAATGTTGCTACTAAGTGTCCTCTGGGACTCATTCACCTAAGGGTGAATGGGTCTTTGTAGGGATTTCTAAAATCAATTTTTGGGTCCTCTGGTCTTATGTTTGCACTCTTGAATTCTCCAAATTTCATAGTTGGAATTTCATAAATAAATCCTGTAGGTGAGTTTCCATGGCTTGATGACAACTTTTGCAATTTTGAAAACTTTTCCAATTTTATAATTTGAGAGATCTTTAATCCTTCATCAACCTAAGATCTGCAAAATACAAAAAAGAGGGAAAAATTGTTTGTTTTTGGTGAATGGGGATTTTCCTTGGTCAAAACCCGTTTTGGTAATTAAACCTTGAATTGAAATAAAACATGAAAGGAAGGAATGATGAATGAATAAATCTATGTTGTAACTCACCAAACCCTTGAATGCAACCCTTGAAGAACTCCACCTTAGTAGATCTCTCCAAGGTCTTGATCTTTCATGAACAACTTGATTGATGATGTGACCTTGATGCTTGAAATTTGAATTGAATGCCTAAAACCTAAATCACAATGTTAGCTCCAAAAACATGCATGATGCTTGATAAATTTGACATGATGCTTGAGATCTTGACTTCTGCAAATAAAGCTTGAAATTTTTTCTTTTGAACACCTTTGAAAACAATCTTAGCTCTTATGAAGTCTCTCAAAAAATTCTAGGATTTCTTAGGATTTGAACTTGATAAAAAGACCTTGATTTTATAGATAATTCTCTAATTTCCCAAAAATTAAACATTACAAGCTAACACTTAAATCTTGAATTTAGGATCTTAAGATGCTAGCTAATTATTGCATTAATTAAATCACAACTCCTCTTTTGGAAATTACAATTAATTAGGCTTGTAAATGCAAAATTTATGCAATTAGAGGCTTAATTAATTCCAATTAAGGGACCCAAACATAATGTGAAAATGTAAAGGAGTACACATTTCTTGACACTACAATACATATACATATATATGCATCTATACATGTATGTGTGTGTATGGATATGTATGTATATATGTGTATGTATATATATGTATACATATATGTGTATATTTATTTATATGTATATATACACATATATACATACATATATATACATATCTATATGTATATATGCATATATATATGTATATAGGTATATGTAAAATATGGGTAAGTGCATAAAAATGAGGGGCCAAAAAGGGGTCTTAAGTGGCTACTATTGTTTTGAAATCAATAAATACTAACCTTGGATGAGAAATTGAGGATAGTTACACTCAAAATAATTAGATGCAACAAAAACAAGGGTCATAGTGCTCTGAGTCTACTTTCTAAACTACTATTTTTTTTAAAATGGTAGATATTAAGGGGTTCAAAAAAGGGAGCCATAGAAATTGGTGTTGTTTTTGTCAAAAAACATAACATAGCGTCTATTGTGGCTCCCTCAAAAGATTATTTTTTTATTAGTATTTTTAAAATCACTTCAATGAGAAATTAGCCAACACCATGTAGGTTATCCCCAATTTTTTTTATAATTTTTAAATTTATATATGATTTTTAACTAATTTTGGAAGTGGACACATCTTGAAAATTATAAATTTGGTTGTGCTACCCTTATAATTTTTGTAAACTAATTGAAAAACAATTTATTTTAAATATGTATAGAATGGAGTCTAGTTTATAAAATGTAATTTATTTAAAATTTCCATGAACGCTTAAAAATAAAGTAAAAAATACCAAAATTTGGTTTTTGACAAAAAAATGAACACACAAACAAAAGAAATTAAAGATGACAGCCTTAACATAGTCAAAATGTGAAAAAAAATTACATTGTTAAATAGCTAAGAGAGAGCCTAACATTACCCAGGTGTTTGATTTACTTGACCTTGAAACATGTGCAAACTTGACAGTTAGCATGAACGAGATTATGTGGAATTTTATAGAATATGCAAAAACATGTCTTTGGACATTGGGAAGGAACTGCAAGCCTTTGGGTTGGAAATCCAAATAAAATCCAAGCCAAAGGCTTGGGGATTCCCAAATCAAGACATAACGGGCTCGCTTTATGTCACAGTTTTGACATAATGTGAGTGTGTTATAACACACTCACGTTATGCCGTGCTTTATGTTTTTGCTTGTGTTTGCTTTGTCTTGATTTAGTTTTTGGATTCCTAAAGCAAGGCACAACATGAGCATGCTATAACATGCTTGTGTTATGGCCCACTTGAAATTATTTTTGTGTAAGTTTGTTAACTGTATGTTTTATGTATGTATCTATGTTTGTATACATATTTGTATGAATGTATGTATACTTGTATGTATGTATATATGTATGTATGCTTGTATGTATGTATGTATGTATGTATGTATGTATGTATGTATGTGCATGCTTGTATGCATGTATGTATGTAATGTTTTTAGGTTTAGGATATGTAAGGATGAGGGTATAGGGTATAGGGATGAGGGTTGAGGTTGTAGGGTTTAGGGTTTAAGGTACAAGGTTGAGGGTTGAGGGATTAGGGCTTAAGTAATAGGTTGAGGGTAGAGGGTAGAGGGTTTATAGTTGAGGGATAATATTCATCTTGTTGAGTGTATAAGATTAAGTGTGTAAGGTATAGGGATTAGGGTTTAGGATATTGGGTTTAGGGTTTACGGTATGGATTGAGGGTATAAGACATAGGATGAAGGGTTGAGAGTGTATAGATTAGGGTTTAAGTATAGGTTTGAGGGATAATATTCAAGTTTTAGGGTATAAGGGTGATGTTATAGGGTATAAGTATGAGGGTTGAGGTTGTAGGGTTCAAGGTTTAAGGTATAAGGTTGAGGGTTGAGGGATTAGGGAATAAGTATAGGGTTAAGGGTTGAGGTTTTACAAATAAGATATAATGTTGAAGGTTGAGTGTCTAAGGTATAGGATTCAAGGTTCAAGGTTGAGGCTATGAGACATAGGGATGAGGGTTGAAGGATTAGGGCATAAGTATAGGGTTGAGGGTATAGGGTATAGAGTAGAGGATTGAGGGTTGAGGGATAATGTTTAGGTTGAGTGTCCAATGTTAAGTGTATAGGGTATAGGTCCATTAGGGTTTAAGATATTGGGTTGATGAATTAGGGCTTACTAATAGGGTTGAGGGTTGAGGTTGTATGGTGTAGGTTTTAATGGTTGAGGGTTGAGAGTTTAGGGAAGGGTTGAGGGTTTAACAATTGAGGGTTGAGGGTTTAAGGGTTGAGGTTTCAAGGGTTGTGGTTTTAAGGGTGGAGGGTTGAGGGTTTAAGGGTTGAGGGATTAGGTTGTAAGGTTTAAGGGATTAAGGTTGAGAGTTGAGGGATTAGGGTTTAAGGGTTGAGGGTTGATGGATTAGGGTTTAAGGTATAGGTTTAAGGGTTGGGAGTTTAGGGATAGGGCTTATGGTTGAGGGTTGATGGATTAGGGTTTACAGGTTGAGGGTTTAAGGGTTTAGGGTTTAAAGGTTAAGGGCCTATGATTTAAGGGTTGAGGGTTAAGATATTAGGGTTTAAGGTATAGGGTTGAGGGTTTAATGTATAGGTTAGAGGTTAGAGGGTAGAGGGTAGAGGGTAGAGGGTAGAGGGTAGAGGGTAGAGGGTAGATGGTTGAGGGTTTAAGGGTTCAAGGGTTCAAGGGTTGATGGATTAGGGTTTAAGGGTTGCAGGTATAGGGTTAAGATTAGGATTGAGTGTTTAATGTATAGGGTAGAGGTTTGAGGGTTGAGGATTTAAGGGTTTAAGGGTTTAGGTTTGAGGATTGAGGGTTGAGGGTTTAGGGATAGGAATTAAGGTTGAGGCTTGATGGATTAGGGTTTAAGGGTTGAGGGTTGAGGGATTAGGGCTTAAGGTATAGGGTTGAAGGTTGAGGGTTTAGGGTTTAGGGTTTAAGGGTTGAGGGTTTAAGGGTTGAGGTTTTGGGGTTTAATGGTTGAGGTATTAGGGATTATGGTTGAGGGTTGAGAGTTTAGGGTTTAATGGTTTAGGGTTTAAGGGTTAAGGGTTTAAGGGTTTTAAGGGTTGAGGGTTTAAGAAATTAGGGTTTAAGGTATAGGGTTGATGGTTTAATGTATGGGTTAGAGGTTTTAGGGTTCAAGGTTCAAGGATTAGGGTTGAGGGTTTAGGGTATAGGGTTGAGGGATTAGGGTTGAGGGTTTAGGGTCTAAGGTATAGGGTTGAGGGATTAGGGATGAGGGTTTAAGGGTTGAGGATTTAAGGGTTGAGGGATTAATGGTTTAAGGTATAGGGTTGAGAGATTAGGGTTGAGGGTTTAATGTATAGGGTAGAGGGTTGAGAGTTGAAGGTTGAGGGTTTAAGGGTTTAGGTTTTAAGTTTGAGTGTATAGGGTTGAGGGATTATGGTAGTGTTTAATGCATGAGGTAGATGGTTGAGGGTCGAGGGTCTAATGTATAGGGTAGAGGGTTTATAGTTGATAGTTGAGGGTTAAGGGATTAAGGGTTTAAGGGTTGAGGTTTAAGGGATTGAGGGTTTAAGGTATAGGGTATAGGGTTTAATGTATAGGGTAGAGGGTAGAGGGTTGAGGGATTAAGGTTTAAGGGTTGAGGGTTTAAGGGTTGAATGTTGAGGTATTATGGTTTAGGGTTTAGGGATTAGGGTTCAGGGTTGAGGGATTAAGGGTTTAAGGTATAGGGTCAAGGGATTAGGGTTGAGGGTTTAATGCATAGGGTTGAGGGTTGAGGGTCGAGTGTTTAAGGGTTTAGGGTTTAAGGGTATAAGGTTGAGGTTATAGAGTTGAGGGTTTAAGGGCTTAAGGGTTGATGGTTGAGGGTTGAGGGATTAAGTGTTTAAGGTATAGGGTAGAGGTTTGAGGGTTGAGGTTTAAGGATTTATGGTTTAAGGGTATATGGTTGATGGTATAGGGTTGAGGGATTAGGGTTGAGGGTTTAATTTATAGGGTAGAGGGTTGAGGGTTGAGGGTTTAAGGTTTAAGGGTTGAGAGATTAGGGTTGAGGGTTTAATGTATAGGGTATAGGTTTGAGGGTATAATATATAGGGTAGAGGGTTTACAGTTGAGGGTTCATGGTTGAGGGATTAAGGGTTTAAGGTATAGGTTTGATGGATTAGTGATGAGGTTTGATGGATGAGGGTTGAGGTTTTAAGGGTTGAATGTTGAGGGATTAGGATTGAGGGTCTAATGTATAGGGTAGAGGGTTTATAATTGAGGGTTCAGGTTTGAGGGATTAAGGTTTTAAGGGTTGAGGGTTTACTTAGGTTTAGGGTTTAAGGGTTGAGGGATTAAGTTTGAGTGTTTAATGTATAGGGTAGAGGCTAGAGGGTTTAGGGTATAGGAATGAGGGTTGAGGTTTTAGGGTTTAGGGATGAGGGTTGAGATTGTAGGGTTTAGGGTATAGGGTTATTGTATAGGGTTGAGGGTTGAGGGGTTATGGTTGAGGGATTAGGATTGAGGTTCTAATGTATAGGGTAGAGGATTTATAATTGAGGGTTTAGGTTTGAGGGATTAGGGTTTTAAGGGTTGAGGGTTTAAGGGTTGAGGGTTGAGATATTAGGGTTTAAGGTATAGGGTTGAGGGATTAGGGTTTAGTGTTTAATGTATAGGGTAGAAGGTTGAGGGTTTATGGTATAGGAATGAGGGTTGAGGTTTTAGGGTTTAGGGATGAGGGTTGAGATTGTAGGGTTTAGGGTATAGGGTTAAGAGATAGGGTATATTGTATAGGGTTGAGGGATTGAGGGTTTAGGGTATAGGATTGATGGATTGAGGGTATAAAGCATAGGGTAAAGGGTTGAAGGGTTGAGGATATAAGGAATAGGGTTGAGGGTCAAGCTTTTAAGGGTTTATGGTTTAAGGGTATAGGGTTAAGGGTTAATGTATAGGGTATAGGTTTGAGGGTTGAGGGTCTAATGTATAAGGTCGAGGGGTTCAGGGTTGAGAGATTAAGGGTTTGAGGGTTGAGGGTTGAGGGTTGAGGGTTGAGGGTTGAGGGTTGAGGGTTGAGAGTTGAGGGTTTAAGGGTTTAAGGGTTCAATGTTTAAGGGTATAGGGTTGGGGGATTAGGGTTGAGGGTTTAATGTATAGGATAGAGGGTTGAGGGTTTAAGGGTATAGGGTTGAGGGTTGAGAGTTTAGGGGTAAGGGTTTAGGGTTTAAGGATTTAAGGGTGGATGGTTTAATTTATACAGTAGAGGCTTGAGGGTCTAATGTATAGGGTAGAGGGTTTATAGTTGTAGATTTAGGGTTTAACGTATAAGGTTGAAGGATTAGAGTTGAGGGTTTAATCTATACGATAGAGGGTTCAAGGTTCAAAGTTGAGGGTTTAATGTATAGGGTAGAGGGTTGAGGGTTTAGGATATAGGGATGAAGGTTGAGGTTATAGGGTTTAGGGATGAGGGTTGAGGTTGTATATTTTAGGGTTTAAGGTATAGGGTTTAGGGCACAAGGTTAAGGAATGGAGTATAGTGTTAAGTGTGCACAATAGAGGGTATAATGTTTAGGGTTGAGGGATTGATGGTATAAGGCATGTGGTGAAAGGTTGAGGGTATAAGGTATAGGGTATAGGGTATAGGGTATAGGGTATAGGGTATAGGGTATAGGGTATGGGGATGGTTGAGGTTGTAGGAATTAGGGTTTAAGGTATAGGGTTTAGGGTAAATAGGGTTTAGGGTTTAAGGTATAGGGTATAGGGTATAGGGTATAGTGTTAAGTTTTGAGAGTATAGGGTATAGTGTTAAGGTATAGGGTATAGTGTTTAGGGTATAGGGTTTAAGGTATAGGGTTTAGGGTCAATGTATAGGCTTGAGCATATAGGTAATTGTGGTGAAACTTCATATCACACACAAAATGAGACATGTATAGCACTTACAAGATCCCATAATTTCTCAAAGAAAGGTCTCATAGATGTACCTCAACCCAAACCCCTATCGACACATGATGACAGTCAAAAAACCTTTACAAAATCAACTTTTTCAAAATGCAAGCACACTTTGAAAATGTTAAATTTGGTTATTTTTAGAGTAATCTAAAATGTGCTCACAATATAATGTGAGCATTTTATAATGCAAGTGCATTTTTTATTGCTCTAAAACTGGTAAAAGAGGTAGGACACCCATGATCCAAGCCCACATGCTCTATTATTATCCTACTTCTACACATTATCTAAAAAAAAACACTTTTTCATGTTTTTGGGCAAAGCATATATAGTTTTTACACATTCCACCACCTTTGCACCACCTTTTTTTGGTTTTCCAACTTAAGGAGGAAATAATAAAGTTTTTACATCAAATTTGATTATAAGAACTCAAATTTTCATGTTTTTAGCGTTGCAATGTTAATTATGATTTTATTATTATAATTTCACATTATAGATTGGTTAATTCTATAGTTTTTAGTAATTTTATTAGAGTTATATAGAATTGACCATTGAAAAGGAAGCAAGTTCATGAAGCCTACTCATTCCTTCTAATTACAATCTTTTTTGTTATAGGGTTATAAAATTTTATACCTTGGATTCTTTAGTGTAGTTTATGAAGATGCCCTTTCTTCTTCTATCATCCAATTTATGCATTCTTTCCTTTGTCACAAATGCATATTCCATGTATCTTATAAAATTTGAAGTGCTTTATGCTCCATTTGTAATTTTTCCATGCTTCTTGTGAAATCATGTCATGCATAGCCTTTGTGGGACATCCATTTAGAAACTATAGTACTCGATGGTACTTTACTCAGATGTCTTGAGCATGACAATGTCAAAATTGCTTTACGAGAAGTACATGAAGGTATATGTGGGGCACATTCTAGCGGGTCCTACCTTACCCAAGAATGTGGGGCACATTCTAGCGGTCCCACCTTAGCCAAGAAACTCTTGAATATGGGTTATTATTGGACCACAATGGAAAAGGATGCTTACCAGTTTGTTAAAAAAAGCAAGTAGTGCCAAAAAAATTCAAACTTGATACATGCCCCTGCACAGGAATTGCAGTCTCTCGCTACACCGTGGCCCTTTTATCAATGGGAACTCAATCTCGTGGGAAATATCTATCCACTTTCATCTAATGGTCATAAGTTCATTCTAGTTGCCACAAACTATTTCATGAAATGGATTGAAGTTGTTCCCCTTCCTCATATCACTGGAAAACAAATAGCCACTTTCATGCTAAACTATATCATCTATCATTATGGTGTTCCTTTATCCATTATCATAGATAACGGTCATCCTTTCAAAAATTAGGATGTCCATGAACTGTGAGAAATTCCATATACAACCATTTTTCCACACCTTACTATCCCTAAGGTAACGACCAGGCTGAGGCCTCTAATAAGACCATTATCAAAATTCTTAAAAAGATGGTCAATGAAGCTGGTTGAGATTGGCATATTCAACTAAATCCTACCTTTTAGGCTTACCAAACGAGTGTCCACACTCCCATAGGCACTACCTAATATGCCCTTGTCTATGGATTTGAAGCAATCTTTCCCATCGAGGTTGAGCTGCCCTCTTTGCACGTCTCCTTGCACAATCAAGTCAATGATGACGAATACCAAGTTTCCCATTTGCAGGAATTGGAACTATTGGATGAACAAAGAAAAACTAATTTCAATCATCTTAGAGCATATCAGTACCAAATGTGTCGAAGTTATAACCAAAAAGTGAAACTATTGATGACAATTTCACTTGCAACCGAACAGGGCAAATAATGGCTCCACAGACAAGACTACGAAGGGGACTATTCTTCTTGAAAGATATGAAATGAGACAACCTAACAAGAATTCTGCTTTTGGAAGAGAAAGATTAATCTCAGTTTAATCCCAAGTCTCTAAAAACTAGGTCATAGTTGTACTAGGGTCACCCTCGGGTTTGATGTGATAATGCTATTAATCTCAAAGGGACTATGGTGTCACTGAATTATGTCATACATTTAGTTTTCGAAGAAGTTTATAAAGACAAATATAATGAAAATTGAATGATTTGAAATAAAATTTCATGACATTAGTATGATTCTTTTCTATCACTTAAGTAGATTTAGCATTAAGCATTCAACAATTTCATATAAAACTTCAAAAATAGTTGTAATAAAATTCCATTTCTTCACCTATTTTTTTGGAACATTTTCAGAAATTTAAACATCTATTCTAAAATAAAGCATAAAATACTTTAAAAAAAAAGGTGCTCCCAGTTATTCTCTATGCATACCCCAAAGAATAAATTAAAACAAAGCAAACCACTTTATACTTCACCAAAATTATTCACAGCTACATAAAATGGTGCGAGCTTTTGAAGATGGGGGAATTGTTCGAACACCAAGTAGTTTTTGTATGCACCCTTAAACGGTGTAGGATACAGTCTTGTTTGGTTGAACTAACAAAAACAACTACAAAAGATACTGAGATAGGTAGCTATCTAATAAGCTCTGAAATTAATTAATGTCTACGCACGTATACAAATTTTTATGCTAGAATGATCCAAAAAATAGGAAAAAAAAAACTGAGAAAAGTTTATGCTCTTCTGGAATTCCACAAAGTCTAAACTTAAAATGAAAATAAAACATGAAACAACCCTTTATAGGAACAAGGACCCAAGAGTTCAAATTAAAATTCTATTAAGAGAATAAAAAATAACAAATTAAAATGTGGCACGAGGCAAATGCCAATTGTCATTAGAATATTCTAGATAATGTTAAAGCTTTGACTTCATCAGTAGCAACACTTTTTCTTTATACTCCAACATGTCAGGCTCTGCATCCACTGAGGTTATCAGCTTCTTTCAAAGTACTGGAAATAGGAATATCTACCGGAACTAGGATCAACCTACAAATTTAAAATTAAAAAAAAAAGCTTCCATCATCATCTCCAATGTCTGGTATTCGGTTCATTGTTTCACCTTTGACTGATACTCTTAGAAAGCTCTTGATATTTTATGCATTTGTTCCTTTGATATCCTTCGTACTACTTTCCAAGTAGGCTTGAGCTTGATATAGTTTTCTGATACCTAAAGTATAATATTATCTCTTTGTACTTTATTTGCTTCGTACTTAGTTATAGTGTTTCTACACTCTATGATTTCATCAATGACTTCCTACGTTAAAAGTTGAACAAGATCTCTATTTATTCCTTTAATCCATTCTTTGATTGCTTTAATTTCTTTATCTTCCTCTCCTAGAGTCTGAGAGTCACATCCTTGACATACCGACATTTCAATAAATCTTTGGTTTCCATCCATCAATATTTTAGATTAAGAGCTGAACTTTTCAAATCCTTCAATACATTGCACCAACATGTCACCTTCCCACTTCAATTGTTTCTTCCACTTTTCTGATAATGGAAGTTCTTGTTCTGACATTATATTTTCTTATACTAATTCTTGGATATCTATCTACACGAGAATTTCAACACTCCACCTTTCTTTTAAAATGACTTGCTCTTGGCAAATTTTACATTCATTTTCAAATCTTTGTGACTTTTCGAACCAACGATATACTTCTTTGTGCTTCCCTATTGGATCAATAATAAATTCTTCTCCTTATTTCACGCAATATTCAATCCATTCCTAAAATGTATTCATTTTGTGGTGAACTGCTACAATTGCATCCACCTGCTCTTGTGACATCAATACTGGATGTTGAGGAAACTCAACTTGTGCTTGATCAGATAGGGTTAACGACTTGATAAAATTCTCCAAATTAGAAACCCATTATTTTAATTCTCTTTTCTTCTTTCTATATCTTTGCACTTTGGCAACAGTAGCTTCCAAATTTATCTCTATTTCATCTAACTCTTGCTTCTAAGATGAGTGTCCAAGATTAATACTTGTTATCTTATATTCCTTAGGATTTATTTCATGTCTATCTTTATCATCTGTTGGGTAGCTATATGAATGGTTCTATTACCATCTACATCTCTTTGCATGACATCTTTGGTTCTTTCTTTGCACCTAGGTTTTGGAGTAATTGTTTCTTGCATAAAACTATTAAGGTTTAGAGGTGGTACTTCAACTTCCATTGGAGAAGCTAGCTCCCTGATTAACCAATCAGGTGTATCATGATCTTAATGTACCTTTGTTACATTTATATGTTCCTAGTTTTTGCTTGACTCAGGAACTTCCTCTCTCACTTCTTCAACTTTATCATATACGTCCTCCAAAATAGGGATGTCTTCACTAATTTCTGGCATAGATTCTAGATTACTGGGGTTTGGAACTATCTCCTATATTTAAAGACTTATATTTTTGTGTCTATATAGATGTTGAACATCATCTCCTTGGATGCTATCTCCTTTATTTCTTACTATATTGGGATTTTCCTCATCCTCAATTCTTATACCTGTAACCTGTGTAGTTTCTTCCTTTTCAATTTCAACTTCAATTCCAATACGACCCTTTTTAGATTCTTCAAAGACCTATGAATGTTCACAAATATTTGACACATTCTTGAGCGAATGCTGGGAATCAAAAGTATCTTCAACAATTATTTCACCAAGAGGGTCCTGTTTTTCAGTCTCCCTTGTTTCCATCTCAAGGACATTAGGGTTTCCTATTTCTAAAGCAAGCATTCCTTGCATGAATTCTTCTTCTTCAATATTTATTGGATTAGACATTGTATCATGATTTTCCTCTGTTAAAGGTTGTACCATAGGTTTATCTTTAGATTTCTTTTCTTTCACTTTTTCCCACATAGCACCCAATTTGTCCATTTGTTCTTTGATTCTTACTTCATCTTCCTCAAAAAATTCCTCCATAACCAAAAGGGTTCCTCCCAATGCCTATTTCATACCAACCATATTTACAGATGGAGGAGAGGTAAACAATGTTGCAACTCTTTGAGAAGCAGACCTGGTTTGTGCACCAATACTTTTTGTCACTCCCTATCCTTCATCAATAGTTACTTTGGTTCTTGGTTTAGCTGTTGAAGAAGATGCATCTTTTGGTTTTAATTTTGATTTATTTTTACCTGTTTCTGCATCTTTCTGTGCATCAGATGGTTTCATGGGAATTTCTTATCTTGACGTTTCAGGGGTTCTTTCTTCAATTTTAATACTTGGAGTCACCTTGCTAATTTTCCTTTTCTTCTTAGTAGGCTCTCCACTCTCAAATGTTGTTTAATCTCTTTGCTTCCTTCTTTTATCCTCTGAGAATTTAGGCTCGATTCCTTTTTCTCTCAAAGCCTTACAAAAATCATCAATCCAGTGTTGAGTGAACATTAAGACTGGTCCGATGAACTCATCAATTGATGTCATATCTTCATCATCAATCCCTGTGTATGGGATTGGTTCATCATATACCATATCTTCATTATAAAACTTATTCAACACTTGGCCATCATCCTCTTATAATTGATCTAGGATTTCATGAAGCTTGAGAATCCAGGCAGAATTTAAAGACAATCTTTCATATTTTCTCTTTCTCACAATGTGCTCGTCTTCACAATTAAGCCAATAATCTTCTAGATGTGGCACATGAGCACGGTAACTTGCTATACTCTTAGCAATATTTCCTTTAATATCCTAGTGTATTCTTTGTAATGGGAACTCCTCAAAATCGTATGTCCTTAGTTCCTCCTCACACAAATCAGTTACTTTGATTGTATTGTATTTATTATTTCCTATTGCAATTGGAAATTTAAAAGAAGCCTTCTTTCGAACATGACTATAAAGAGCCTGAGATAGTTTTAATTTTCTCACCAATTCTAAAACTGTGATCACCGGGATTAAGAATTTCTGGTCTTGACTAAAAGAAACAAACAACAGAATTTGAGAGTTTACTTTAAAGCTTTGGGAAGAGAAATCAAAATGAAAGAAAAGGACCAGGAACTGAATTCAAAAAGAAAATATAAAATTCAAAATATATTTTCTATTTTTTCACTTTCGGGTCAAAAGGAATAAAAAATAACCGGACTTCGGGAAAAAGAAACTTACTGGGATTAAGAATTTTGATAAAATACTAGGTGGGGCTAGGACAAAAATAAGATACAAATTCCTTGACACAAACACAAGACTCTGGGATTCTGGTTTCCAATGATAGGTTGAACATTGGACCCAAGAAACAACATGATAAAACAAGACAAAGACCAAGTTAAACTGAAGGAGAGATCAACAACCAACCAAACTGCAAAGCAAAGCCAAAGTGAACACAAGAAAAAAGAAGAAAGGAGGAAAAAAGGGGTCCACATTTTTCCAAAGGGGAAAAATGGTGCGTATTGTGAGACTACACAATAGAAACCACGTACATATGAAGTTGGGGATCTTGTCCTTCATGAAAATCCTTGCAATCAATAAGACAAAGAGAAGATGGGTAAATTTGAGCCTAACTGGTTGGGTCCATACATTATCACTATTGTGTATGGATCTGGGGAATACCAGTTATCTACTCCATAAGGAAAATTTCTCAGTGATCCCATTAATAGTATGCACATGTAACGCCCTGCCAAGGTTTCCATTAAAACAAAGCGTAAAGAACCAATTAACCGAATTTTTTTTTAAAGTCATCTGATTACACATTTTTTTTAAGGATTCCAAGATGATGTTACTTAAACATCACAAATAAGAACATCACATCGTAACATAAAACATAAGTACAAATTAAATTCATGAATGATCCAATTTTTAGAACTTTTATACAATCAGGTTACATATATATCTAGATTAGATCAAGTGAGACTTTAATACATCACAATGATGATACAATGAGTAAATTCATACACATGAGGTAAATATACAAAGAGGATAATGATCTCATCATATAAAACATTCATGTCTTCGAACACGTTCAATGTCCATTGTCACAAACAAGAAAGTGACATGAACTTGCTATAAGTATAGTATCATCAATAAGAGTATCCAATAAAGGCAATGGCACGGTTTCCTCCCTACCATGTGAAACCTGAAGGTCGACTCCCTCTGTGCTAGGAGATAATGACAGGTCTAGAAAACAATCAAACAAACAACAAAGAATACACATCACATTACATTACATGGCTGACAACATGTACTAACATGAAAAAATCTAGATTACAAGATCACAAGTAAACTACCAGAGGAAACAACAGTAACAAAGGTGACTCTACATAAGAGACCACAAACATGTTTCAGGATAGAGTTTCATCACACAGTTGTTCTAGGTTACCCTGGTGAATCTTCCTAGACTACCGGTCCTCATCTAGAGTTACCTTGGTAGTCTCTATTGATTCCAAGCCCCTAGACAAACTCATGTGGAGTCGGATTACCTTTCAAGAAGACAAGGTAGATGACTAATCCATTCTAGGCCTTCTCAACCTCTCCTTAATCTAAACGAGCATTAAGGTACCAGGTGATGCATACAATTATTTGAATTAATATTAAATACTACCCAACCTCTATACCCTGGCAACCACTTAGGGTTATGGCCCCTATCATAAGCCACTCTTCCTATAAACATGACACAACATCAAAATACCTAGGGACTGCCAACATGCATATGAAACAAAACCATAGTAGAAAATATCTCATTCGTGGCCCAATCATTGAACAACTGAACACCTTTAAGGTGACAATTAACTCTTGCATGGAGAAGTCCCAAAATAGATCAAGGTATTTAAAACATCAATAAAAAAATATTAAAAGCTCTTTTCTTTAAAATCAACACTCAAGCCTCTAGAAGAAAAAGTACACATATCTCAAAATCAGATACAAAGGAAAACCATTAAGCATGAAAAAAAATCTCGAATGATCACATCATCCACATGACATAGACCAGATAATTTCATAATACCTCAAAGGTAACAAATAAATCATGCATGGCTTAATTCCAAAATAACACATAGGTATGATATGCAACGAGCAAGGCCAACTTCGTAAACAATGATATCAAGCGAACACCATGTCTCACATAGAATAAACAAACCATTTCAAAAAAAATACCCTAGCCTCAGGAAACTTAACAACTTAGAATTCACAAAAATTTAAGCTATATTCTTTCCAAGCAAATTCCAAGGAATATTTACCCATGTAAAGAACAATATAATTCCATTATCTTTACTAATCAACACTTGAGCTAAACAATTTAAATAAATAAATATATATATATATATAAACATAACTACAACCCAAATCAGATTACACATTACAACTTTAAAATATATAATCATCAACTCATAGATCAAATATCCTTTTATGCAGAATTTAATTGAGAAAAGAAAACTCAAACAAGAGTCAAGTAAATGATAAAGTATTAGACATTCTACAAGTTTACTTAAATGTGTTCAAAACATAGTCTATGGATTCAACAAATTTATACTCTCTGTTTTCTATAGATATACGGTTAATTAAACTAAACTTATACTAAACTGTAGTTGTATCAAGGGATCTTGACTTATTTAGAGAAAGCTATAGTGCAAGATGAGGTGTGAATCAATCATAAGGCAACGACCTGAACTATGGTTAAGTTTCAACTATACATAGAATATATCCACTAAATTAAATCTCAAATGTCTACCTACAGTCTGCGTGTAATCTATCGTAAGAGAAATTATGGTAAACAGACATAAATCTCCTCACCAAAAAGAGTCAATACCAGAGAGGTAAGATGTACAGATAAAATAAATTCTGAATATCTTTCTTTATGAACATCTATATGGAACATTCAACATAAGCAGTGCTAGGTGTAAAGGGAAATCATGATTCAAGGAAAAATAGAACTTCATAAAAATAAACCATTACTTCAACTAATTGCACTAATAAAGGGAATTATGCCATGCAAATTGGGAATCCTTTTCTTATAATCAAGCGCTTCAACAATAACAGATTGCCAATGGATCAGGAAGCTTATTTAGACATCCGCACCTTTCTATGTTCAAGCGTTGCAGCTGTAACATGTGTGAATATAATTAGGGTGATTATTTAAATCTATATGCCCTACCATGCCCAAGTGTAGCCATTGTGACTGGTTGTATAGAGAATTAGGGAGCTTATTAATCGTCCACTGTGAGGGTTTCTATACAAAGTAATCAGGATAAAACTTGTGCCAAGATACTCTTATATAAGAAATGCCTCATCCTACATACACCCGATATTTACCAAATAGGGGCAATAGGGATGAGTGTTGCGATTAGTATAAATAGTATAGACTCTGATGGAGATGGAAGTAAATGACAAAAGGTTGGAGACACCAACTGAACAATTATGCACTTAAGTCCATTTGAAAAGAGTAAAAATAATAAGCTTGAAAGCTCTATACATGAGTATCACGGCATGAGAAAAGAATTTTGAAGAGTGGGAGCTGGAATAAAAGCCCAAGCGATGATACCCTATCAACGATTAATCTCAAGATATTAAACATGGGTTAATTTGCACGTTTGCAAACTAATGCAATCCAAATTAATTTAAGGATTCAAACTCTTTACTAAAGAGTACAAAAGATTAAATCTGGAGGTCAACCTGTAATAATGAAAGGAACTAAAAAAAATATATTTTAAATGGTCAATACTCTACCAATAATTCAAAAGACCACTAACACAACAAACTATTTTCTTCGAAGGGAGAAGATTGAACTTAAAAAGAGATGCTTTACAAATAACTATGAAATTCAAACTGGTGTGAGCTAAAGAGAGAATAGTTAATAACAATCTTAAATCTGGAACCTCCAAAGAGAGAGATAATCCTCTGATTCCAAATAAGGTTGTTCAAGATTTTCCAAATGACATTTAAATCAAATTCTCAACAATTAACACCAGACAATGCTCTAACAAGAAACCTCACAAGTCAAAAAGCTTACTTAAACATGCATAAATCGGCTACCACAATAATGGACTATCTGGGTGCATAAAATCAATGACTCGAAACTTTCTTTAAAATTTGAAATCTTATTCTAATTATTTCCCTATTGCATGTGGAGGTCTATTTCAACATAACTTTCAAAAAACTGCTAAATAAGAAATTGCAGAAACAAGAAGAAAACCTGGTTTACAATGGATAACTGAGTTGAAGAAAAATTTGTAGCTTCTATTAATCTTGTTCAAATCACCAAAACTTGTTGAAGAAATCCAAGAAAATCTTTTTCCCAAATTATTTCTACAATAAAAACTGTTGTGCAATCTCTTTCCAAACTATTGCTGTGAATCCAAATTGCACACACAAAAGCCTTTTTAATGCATTTAAATTATCTCAAGTTACAAAACCTAACTGATTGTCAGTCATGCATTCAAAATAAATCAACCAATTCCAATCAATAAATATCTAAGATATTGTATTTTAACTCAAACTCAAGTTTTCAGATATTTATAACTTATTGAAACAAACTCTTTTAAAATATCAACTTTTCACAAGAATCCAGTTTGCACAATTAATTCAACAATTATATTTAATTAAATACTTTTACAAAATTAACTTTCACTTTTAAAGTAAATGACTTATTTAATTTAAATTATTAAATTAAACCATAAATATAAGTTCATAAACATTTAATCAAATATATTAACAAATAATCATTTAACTAAAATAATGAATTTTGAAACTAGACAATATAGACAAGAACAACACAATAGAAACAAATGACAACAATGGGTGACTAAAAGATACTGGTTCAATGAAGAACGATGGCTTAAATAAGGACCTGACACTATCTCTGAGTCAACATAATTTCATTGGATTAGGGTATGCTCAAACCTGACAAGCAGGTGGAGCCGATACCTAGTACCTATATCTCCACAAAACATCATTGTTAAACATATAAACATGTATCAAAAAACACACTGTGAAGAAGAATCACAACATAGAAAGGTACTCATGAATGAGTAGTGCTACACTGTCTTCTTCACCAAAACTAATGAGCATTATATATCATAAACAACCATTTCTTCATGATAACCACATATAAAACTCAAAAGCAACATAATTCATATCACATACGTGTCAACCATAATGTCAGCTCATAAACATAATTCAGATGTTCAAGATATCAAACATGTCATCCACAGAGTATAAAAATAACATAATGTCGGAGTCATATTGGAAACAAAAAACATAAAATCATAGACAACTAAAGCATCTATCTATAAAACCGAAAGCAAACTAAGATAGGATGTCATAGCTGGAGGGACACTACAACACATCTGCAAGTTTTATACCTGAGTACTTCAAAGGGCACACTCTTTTAAAGTCCTAAAAAAATACCAAAAATAAAAAAAATGGAAAAAAGTCCTAAAAGAAAAAGTAAAGAGAAATCAATTCATTCAATGTTGAAACCACTTTGGTGGTGCCTTGAGCAAGTACCATGGTGAAAACCGAGAAATCGGTGCCATGTGTAGAGGCTTTGCTCCTTTTTCTTTTGGAGCTCTACTTGATCTTTTCATCCCATTTTCATTCACCCTCCACTTTGAAATGGCCTTTTCACACTCACCATGGCTTGTGAATTGTTCAACATTCCCCTTGCTCACTAGCTTTGCCATGCGTACTAGGTTGGTCCTATCCCTCACTAGGGCATCTCCTTAACCTTAGCTATGGGTTAGGATAGTAAGCATCTCGCGGTTAGAGAAACTACCTTCTTTGTTTGTCTGCTTGCTTTCAATCCATCTCATTCCATCAAAAACTTTAGGAAAAATCCATAAAAATCATAAAATGTCATAAAAAAAGGCTATAAAAATCATAAAATGTCTTGAAAAAAGCCATAAAACTCATAAAATGTCCTAAAAATTTGATAAAATTCATAAAATGTCTTGAAAAAAGCCATAAAAATCATAAAATGTCCTGAAAAAAGCCAAAAAATCAAATAACTTCCAAAACCCAAAAAAATCAAATATCCCAAAAAATCCAAAAAAATCAAATAACCTCAAAAATTCCAAAAATAGTGACACTTTCAGATCACCACACAACTTTGAACTTCACCAAAATCAAAACACGCCACAATTGACAATCAAGCAAACATTACAACATACCATCTATCCCCCTTTCAAATCCATCCAAACGCATAAATTGTGACATGAATAAGTTCTACATTGAAGCATGATGCATGTTTGTTTGATGATATTTGATTATTTTATGATTTTTATCTTTGGTGGCATGTCTTTTAGCTTCTCGAGGATGTCTTGGACTAGAGAAGCAAGGATGGGGCATGTTCACTTGTTTGTTGTCTATGGATTGTTTCTTATTCACATGATGACTCATCTTAAGACATGGTTATCCAAAACCTTCGAGGACCTATGAGTCTAGTGTGGATGAGAAAATTCCTTGTTTGATAGTGTCTTCCATGCAATAAGTATTTAGGTCATCTAAGGTCATTATATCTAGATGCTTATACTTCATTGCTAAATAAAAACACAAATAATATTAAGGTTGTATATAAGTTCACGTTATCTAGATGCTTATACTAATTTGTGACATAATAAGCTCTATGATGATATAAGCACTTAAAAATCACAAGAGTTCTCATCACCTTGCATTATCCCTTTCATCAATCATTTCTTGCATTATCATTCTCTCTCATTTTCTCTTAATCATTTTGTTCATTTTTCCTTGTCGTTGAGAAATCAATCAATTGCTTTGTTCAAGTGATGTATGTCTCTTGAATCAAATCTCAAATCACTAAAATTGCTTCTCAAAATCTCATAATCCCCTATTCAATCAATCAATCATTGTCTTGCATGATCATCAATCTCAATTAGCTTAATAAACTCAATTAGGTTAATTATCTTATCAATCTGGCTATATTGATCATTTCCATCAATTGTTTAGTTACACCCATCAACTTTGCATTTCCATCAAATGTACATCACTACTTAATCACTTGCACAATGCCAATCATCTAATCATTTTCCTGTGATCTATCGAGAGATTAATCTTATCACAACTTGTTTACTTAATCTCTCAAGGGGGAATATCATGTTCATCATCATCCTTATCAGGGTATCTCTGGGGCATGTATAAGTTGATCAATTTTTCTTTGAAATAACATGATAAACTGCATTGTCTAAAAGAGGGGGAAAATATAGACACAAAAAATATCATTAAAAGCGTCCTCTTGTTCAAAATTTTCCAATCATTAAGTGGATCCAAATTATTATATGATTATTCTTTGTTATATCATAATATCAATTTCCTCCTTTTTACTATAATTTTCATATATTTAATCCATTTAATAATATTATAACCATTTTAATATTCATTAAATTACATCCTTCTTCTAACCTCTTTCAAACCCATTTTATCATCTATTTATCCTATTTCACTTCTTCTATTCCACCCATCTTGTGCATGTGGGATATGCTTCTCCAAGCCAACCTTTTATCCCACATTCATTATGCAATTTGGATTCACCCCGAGGATGCCTATTTAAGTGTAGCCCCCTATCATCTTTGATCCATCCATGTTCATTGCACTTTAGTTACTTTTACATCTACTTTGAGTACTCTTTGCATTGCATTCTCTTTGATCTTTGTATTTACTTCTAGTATTTGGAATTTCTCATCATTTTAACATCATTAGAATCTTTCTCTCATATCCAATCAATCATAACCTCTTGTGTATGTGCTTCTGAGAGCATCAATTTCTCAATACAAGATTGTGATTGTAGGGAAACAATGGAGTAGATTCATGTTATTATGCATGCATGTTTAGATTAGAGATTTGTTTTTGCATGTGTGTTTCTTGTAGGTAACCCTATTGGGGATGTGGGAAATTTGAATCTTAATCTCATAAGATTTAAGAACCATTTTTCCTCCATCTACAATGACAACACCCAAACAACTCACAAAAAATCAAGCTTCCAACAGTTGCTTCATCTTGATATAGTCATTTTATCTGATGCTCATTATTTTTCTCCCCACACCTTTGTAATCTACAAGATCTAACCATTGATCAATGACTATGTTTGGGTTTGTGATCCTTTCTTCAGCTACCTCTTTGATGCTCATTTTTGATATAAGGGGAAAATGATATGATTTGTAAATCCCCTACAAACATCAGTGGATTCCATTCAATTTTATCTAAGAGAACAAAGTTATGCAAGTAGAACTCACATAACTGGTCTTGCATGTCCAATGTAGAGTCAAAGAAAGTATCTAAAAAAAAAATTCTATTCATTGACATTGGAAAATCACTAATCACTTGGTTCAACTGAAAACACAAATACTTTTTCTACAAAAATAATGCATAAACTCTTGCAGGCGGTCTACACTTTAGAATTTTTGTACCCTTGTCTGCTACTTCTTCAATCTTCACTTTCAACCTTTTTATTTTTTCCTCTTTCTGTTCAAGTTCCCTAGTATGCTTGGATATCAATTCAACTTTTTCTTTTTCACATTCCTTCTTCTCAAAGAACTTTAGGGTTGTTTTCCACAATTCCACACACAAGGATACCAAAATTGGCCCGAAGGGAACTATAAGTGGAGGAATTGGGCCCTAGGGTACTAGTTCCTTATTTCCTACTTTTATGATAGCAAGTTGTGCCAATTCATCCAACCTAGACCCATGCTAAAATTTATAAATATTTTCCTCCAACTCTTTAATTCTTTTGTCCCTCTCACTGTCTTTTTGCTAGTGTGTTTTCAACAAATTTTCCAATTGCTTTATCCTTTCCATAGCCTTCTGCAATTCTTTTCCAATATCCTTTTTCTCAACAAAAAATCTTTCATCTCTTTCCAAAAACTGGTCATCCCTCTCACTTATATACTCATTACCCTCTGAATCAAGGATGTTTGGGGTTCTTTTACTCATTTTCCTTACAACAAAAATATCATTTGAATTGTATTCAAAGGTACTTGTATAGTACCATGATTGTGCAATAGGTGTATCTACATTACCAGGGGAATTCCCCTTTGGTTCTAAGTCTGTTTCAATTGTAACCACATCTTCTTTCTTTCTTTTGCATGTGCCCCTCATTGGCCTTTTTCCTCTGGGGCGATGTGATCACCTAGTGGGTCTTTTCTACCCCATGGAAGGTGCAAAAGAAGATCCACCTTTCCTTTTCTTGGCTTTTTTTTTTTTTCCTTATAAACAGAGGTTTCTTCCTTGCCTTATGTTGTGGGTTGCTTGATAGTGGTTGTAGGCTGAGTGCCTAGCAAACCCTATTCCTCTGGCTCTCCTATGTTGTGGTTAGGTGATGCAATAGGGGAGAGAGAGGGAAATTCCCTCTGTAAAACAACATGTTCCTCTATTATTTCTAGGATAGTAGGTTCTTCAAGGATACTATTGATATGGTTGTAATTTAGGAAAATTTCCCATGAAACATGTGAAAATTGGGTTCTCAAACTCCTTTTTATCAACTATATGACTAAATAGAAATGTGATAATGCTGTGTTATTCCTTTTCCTTTTATACTAAGAGCTCATTATTTTCAAAAAATTGTTCAATTTTTTTGGATCATTCACATGCCTATCATGGTGAAGATGACTCAATAACTTAAAATGGACTCTATACAACAAGAATCGCCTACCATCACAAGTTAAATACTTGATTATGTAAGAAGTAATTGAAGCCTGGATTGACGGTAAGGATAAAATTTTAGTACCTTGATAAGATGAGTTTAGGTTCTCTCCTAGCTGCCTAAATTAATCCTTAGCAACAATAACATCTTCCCTAGTTGGAAAATTTTCTCCTTCCCATGGTAGACCGAATACTTTAGCAAAGGTGGCTTATGAGGAATCTATCCTTAAGCCTCTCACTATTACTTCACCATTTTGTAATGTTGCAACAAAATATTGTGTCATGACCTTGTTGCACTCTGTAAGCTTGAATAAATAATCAAACCAACCAACATGTTGAAAAATGGGTAATACAAGCCTATCTTCTAACAACTAGGTGTGTGTTGTTGGTTCCCTATTAACAATGTCACCTCACATAATACTATTATTGTTCTACGATTCCTTAATTCTCTATTTATTACTCCAATTGTACCACCTTCACGATTTTTGTATGCTTGAAACCTCTCAATTCAACTACCTTTAACCCTCTTTCTCTCCTCTAAACTTGTATTGTTTAAAAAATGGAGGAAAAATAAAACGACCATAAATCTTGCAGAGAGTTTTTGAACATCAAGAAAATAAGGAAACGTACACCCAACTAAAGATACTAAGTGTCCTCACTTAATGGTATAGTTTTGGTGGAGCATTAAATGAAATGTAGTGGGAAATAAACTTAGATATGAAGCATGCATGAAGTAATGTATAAACATGTTGAAAATTAATAATCACTATGTTAATTATGAGAAGTTAATGTTTGTACTTGTAAAAATGTGTTGGAATGAAACTAAACTCATGTGAAGTGATTGTTGATAGCTTGTAGCTGAATGTGAAATGACTTGTCATAATTGCAATAAAAATCGTGCAGAGGCAATTTGAAATGAATGATAGCATATGAATAACACATGGTGAATAATGGAATGAAAAGGTTGTAGATTATAAGGAATATGTGAGTTGAAATGAATGCATGGTATGTGGTAAATGAGAAAGGCGGTGGAAATGATACGTGTGAATGCATATAATGAAATATTTATGGCCTACATGTACAAATGGATGTCATTTGAAATGATAAATATGTGATGGATGTGGTGGTAATATGAAATGACTGTCATAAAAGTGTTATGGGTGCTTGTAGTAATAGGTCCCTTCCAAAAGTTTGTCACATTTAGGTGTTATGCTATAGGTCCCTACTGCTTCTTTGATTGTTCCAAAAAATAAATGTCATTTTTCACATGTGCAGTGTGTGCATTTGAAAGAGTTAGTAGAATTATACCTGTGAAACATCAAATGGTGAGCCATTGATTCATTTGTAGAAATTGTAGTCTTTGCTATTGAATTTTCAACTTTAGGTTCAAACTATTGAATTAATGAAAGAAGTCATGTCTTTCTGCAATGTCTTTTTGTAAAGCTTCAATCTATGTCCGTTAACCAATAATGGGAACTTGATATCATCGATTGTATGTAGTTGTACTGCTCCATTTGGAAACACTTATTGTATCTCATATGGACCCAACCATCTAGTTTGTAATTTCCCTTTGTAGTTTTTGTGTCTTGAGTCATAAAGGAGAGCCCAATCACCTGCATTGAATTTGTTTGTCTATATGAACTGATCATGCCAAAAAAATATTTGATTCTGGACAATTTCAGTGTTGTGTATTGCTTCCATTGTAATTTCATCAAGTGCATTTATGTTGTATAATCTCTCCTATTGAGTTGTGGACAAGTCCATGCCCTATGTAACTATTGTCCTGAATGTTTTGTATTCAAATTGAATAGGAAGTACTACTTTCTTCCCATACACCAATTCATATGGTGTAAATCTGGTTGTGGTCTTCCAAGTTTTCCTATAGGTCCAAATTTCCTCAAGCAACCTACTTTCCCAATCCTTCCTATGAATTTGTATTGTCTTTGTGAGAATGTATTTGTAGAGTAGGAAAAAGTATCCATTTTTCACACTTAATTTGGGAATAATTAATAATAAAATGAGCCTAATGTTGCCTTAATTTAGTGTTGTAATATTTTTTTCATATTCACATTAAGCTTAGGGCCCTTTTAGATTAAATAGACTTAACTATGCCTTATTTAGGGTGTTGTAAGGTGTACCTTTACACTCTCACACTAATCTAGGGATTTATTAATTAATTGAGGTTAATTTTCCTTAATTGGACCCTTTAATTCAAATCCAAGCCTAATTAAATACAATTTTTGAGATATAAAACTCAACATTCATAAATGCTATTACACAACACTTAATTTTGGAAGGTGTGTGTCCTAGGCAGGTGACCTAGGACCCATTCACCACATGGAAAATGGGTCCTCACTTGGTCCTAGGACCTTATTTTTGCATAATATTTCACCTTGTTCGATGTGTGTCCTAGGTAAGTAGCCTAGGACCCATTTACCACATGGCGAATGGGTCCTCACTTAGACCTATGACCCCTCTTTAAAATATGTTTTTGGAGGTATTTTAATGATTTGAAATCCATAATTCAATGTGAGCTTGTGATATTTGAATTTCAGAAATTAATCTTAAGTTATGTATAAATACAAGGTTATTTCACTATGTTTCACACTAGAGAGTTTCAAGAGAAGAATCTAAGAAATTTTCATGAGATCAAGCATTCATATTCAAGAAGAAAGCAAAAGTGAAGTCTTGGAGTAACATTATAGTGTTTTTGTAGGTCTTCAAGCTCATTTTGTTGTCAAAGAGTAAGCATTATTGAAGTGATGATAGATGCCTATGGAGAATCATTTATGGATTCTAGGTTTGGAAAGAAACACCATGAGATTAAACCAAGACTAATGGCTTGTTTCCTAAATGATTCCATCTTCTATGGTCACTCTATTTTTAGTTTAAAGAGAGGTATATTTAGATTTATGACTTATTAAGGGGATTTGAGATCTCCTAAAGTAGGTATTTTGGATTGTTCATGTTTCATTTTAGGATCCTATTCTAACGCACTTGAGTATGGTTTCTTTTCATCATTAGAGATCTTAATTTTAGACACACTTAAGGTTAGGATTGCACACACATTTCATGTTTCAGATTTCTATTTATCATCAAGGTTTAATTACCAAACTTGGGGTTTGATCAAGGCAAACCCATTTTCGACCAAAAAAAATCAAATTTATTTTATAGATTATTGGTAGATCTGGATCCAGAAGTGGAGATTTCAAGTTATACAAAGGAATTGCAGGTCTGGAGCTTCAAATTCAGATTCAGAGTTTTTTGGAAAATCCTACCAAGACCCATTCACCATAGGGCGAATGAGTCCCTGTTAGGGATACAAAGGAAATAGATTTTCATAGTTTAGAAGCTATAGTTTTTGATTCAAAGTCTCTCGAGAAAGTCTACCAGGACCCATTCACCATAGGGCGAATGAGTCCCTATTAGGGTTGCAGAAAAAAAAGTTTTGGCAGGTGCATAACATTTATTACCTTCATTTTTTCTAGAAAGTTTACTGTTTCTTTCTATTTTATGATAAATCTCTTCATCTGTTAGGGTTGCAAAAAAAAAAAGTTTTTACAGGTGCATAACATTTATTACCTTTATTTTTTCTAGAAATTTTACTATTTCTTTATGTTTTATGATAAATCTCTTCATTTGTTAGGGTTGCAGAAAAAATAAGTTTTGACAGGTGCATAACATTTATTACCTTCAATTTTCTAAAAACTTTATTATTTCTTTCTATTTTATGATAAATATCTTCATTGCACTTTGTGGATCTAGGTTTAGAGTTGTTTTTTTATGTCAAATTTGTCTCCCCAAAGTACTACTTGACCTAGACCTCCATCCTAGCAAAAAGGGAAATAAGTAGATTCACATCTTGGATTGAATCACCTAAGGGTTGATAGTCAATGTTTGATGTGGATCTCATTTCCTAATGATTTTAAGAAAGATAGGATCCCCTTTTTTCACTCTTTGGATCTACTTTCTCCATTTTGGGATACCCTAGACCTTGTTTTTCTTTATTTCAGTTTTTAATTTCCTTGTTTGTGACTTCAACCTGCCCATTAGCTTGAAGGTGGTAAGGTGTTGAATTCCTATGTCTAATCTCATACTCTTGAACCAATTTTGTGATCATCTCTGATGTAAACTGGGGTCCTTGGTCTATGACAATCTCTCTTGGAAATTCATATCTTTTGATATGTCCTCATAGAGAAATTTTTCCACATTACCATCTCTTGCAAATTGTAGAGCTTTAACCTCCACCCACTTTGTAAGGTAATATGTGCATATTAGTATGTACTCTTTGTTGTTTTATGTTGGTGATATATGGCCTATAAATTCTAATCCCCATTTTTCAAATGGTGCTATTACTAACTATGGAAACAATGGAATTTCATTTGATTTTGTTGGCCTTCCCATTATTTAACACCTATCACAACCCCTAGTATACTTCATTGCATCTTTATGAAGATTTAGCCAATAGTATCCAGTGTCAAGAATCTTAAGAGTTGTCCTCTTTGTTGCAAAGTTTCCCCCACAGGGTTCATCATGGCATGCTCTAAGGATATTAATATACTTCATCTTCTCTAATACATCTCCTCATTATGTTGTATGGGCCTATGTAAAATATGTGTCCAACTATCCAAAAGTAGGAAAAACTCTTTCTCTATCACTGTATAATTGAGTTTTTCCCCTTGTATATTTTTGTTGATGTAATATATAAAATACTCTTTGTTTCCTTCCTTCTGTCCAAGTACATCTCCTATAGAAAATTAGAAGTGTTTATATGGATATGGAAAGGTAAGGTCCAATTTGGTACTCTCAAAACAAAGGTTTTGGTCAATGTTGCCTTGAGTGCTTCAAAAGAGTGTTGACAAGCAACTGTCCACTCAAATTCTACATCTTTGGATAGTAAAAAAAATAGTGGAGCTATAAGGTTGCTAAAGTCTTGAATGAATCTCTTGTAATAGACAACATGTCCTAGGAAACTTCTAACATCTTTGTCTTTGAGGCATAGGGAGTGTTGAGTTTACTTCAGTTTTGTTGGGGTCCACTTGAATTCCTTCATTTGACACAAAATGTCCTAATACAATCCCTTATGTCATCATCATGAAATATTTTTCATGGCTTAGGGATAAGTTATGTTATTGATAACTTTTTAGCACCTTCTCTAGATTGCCAAGTGCTTCATCATATGCATTCCCATAAGTAGTGAAATCATCCATGTAAAATTCCAAGGAATCATGTGCAAAGTCTGAGAATATCTCAATACTGCCCTCTGGAAGGTTGTTGGTACAATACACAACCCAAATGGCAGGACAAAATAAGCATATGTGCCCCAAGGGAATGTGAAAGTTGTCTATATTTTTTGGGGAAATCTTTATTTGGTTGTAGCCACTAAATCCATCTAGAAAGGAAAAGTACTTCTTGCCTGCTAATGAATCAAGTACTTGGTCAATGAAAGGGAGTGGAAAGTGGACCTTCCTAGTTGCAACATTTAGTTCTTGGTAGTCTACACACAATCTCCACTTTCCTCCTTTTTTTGGAAAAATTACCAAAGGTGACACCCATTGACTATCAGAGATAGGATAGATAAAGCATAAATCAATAAATTTTTGTAATTCTAATTTAATTATCTTTGATTGTAGGGTTCATTCTCCTTTGGGGCCGCCTTATGGATTTAAAACCATCATTGATATAAATCCTCTACATGCAAAAGTTAGGGTCTATCCCCTTCATGTCATGGTAATCCAATGTAAAGGTTGTGTGTACTTGTAGTGTGATGTCACTTTTCTCCAATAGTTATTTTAAGTAATAACAATAGATTTAATATAATAAATATTAGAGTTAAGATAATTTTAGTTATGTAATGTTATCAAAATAAATGTGAATAGTCAATGTAAACTATAAACATGTGACAATCAAATAATTAACACAATAAATGGGATAACACCTCCACAAAATAATCATATTAACACCAAAATAATATAGAAAATGTTCCCACTATTGTCAAATCAATGGTTCTTAATACTTATTTGAAAGTAACAAAAAGGTTGCTATCCGACACTTAGAGGAATGGTTATAGGTCTAGGTTTCTTCTAGCATAAACACCCTTGGAGGAAACCAATTCTTACATAGAGCCCAACCTACCTTCATGACATAAACACAACCCTAGCTAGGACACTCTCAGGTGTATGTTATACCCTGAGTTGGACACACACAGTGTGGCCCTTCTCCAAATATTTCAATTCCCACCCATGACCTTGACCTTCATTCCTTTGTTCCCTTTTAGTTCCTCTTTCCTTTTTCTCTTCTCTTTGTGAATGTTCTCCCCCTTTCCAAGTCTCACATAAATTCTTTATATATGCTTTAAGGGGTGGGTTCCAAACCATCACACCCTTTCCCAAAAGTTTCCTTTTATTAATTATTTAAATAAATAATTATACTTCCCCCTTTTAAAAAGTGTTTATACATATTCTTTATTAATCTCTCTTTTAACCAAAGGATCATAATATCTTTTATTTTCCATCTCCCTTTTAATTCCAAAGGGCCATTGCATAGATTTCTCTTCTTTTGGGGAAAAATTCACATAAAAATTCTCCCACTGTAAATTAGTTGTTGTCCTCAATAGCATGTGATACATATGCATCACAACTCAAAAACATATAATCAATAATTAAAGAAATTGATATTGAATACAATCATTCTTCATATATATATATATATATATATTCATCTACATCCTTTTCTTCTTTCAATTCATACATCTCTCTCTTTTAATGTTTCAAGAGAATTATTTCTATCAATCAAAATTATGACACGAACTGTTCATACATACATACCAGAATTTTACAATTGAAGAAACTAAGGATATTCTATATGTTTAATCACATATATTTCAATTTAATCAATTTTCTCTCATGTAACTCTTTCAAAAGTATTACAATGTGATCACACAATAATTACTATGCATATTAGATACTATTTGGCCACTCATAACTTATAAACTTATAATCTATAACTTCAACATACATTCCAAGATGATATTCATGCATTTCAAACTACATGGATATCCTCTCTTTATATATCAAAATCAATGTACAAATAGAATATTAGTCCTATAAAAAGTTATTGGGTTGATCAAGACCAATAGCAATGTACAAATTAAAAAAAAAGATGAAACAAATAATCTTACAATTCATCTTAAATAATAATAGAGTAATAGTAAATTATTACCACCTAGAGAGTACTTTCATAAATAAATAATAGTTTTAATCTTCCTTTAAGAGACTTGTTGAGGGTGAAAACAACACAACATTAAACAAAATATTAATATTCTATTTTCCCTGAAAGAGAAAGATAACACATGGAGATCTAACTCCCAAGGTCCTGGTAATTGGTTCTCAATTATGCTGATTTCACTCAGTGGTTGATATAACTACAATGTTCAAGGGGCCTTTGCTGGTAACACGGAACAAGACTGCACAACATCAAGTAGTCTACGTTTGGGGGGTTTTAAATAAAAGAAAAAGATGAAACAGAGCTTTAAATCAAAGAAACGTGAGTAAAATCATTACATATCCAGACATGCATATCAATAATGAGTGTTTATTCCACCTAACCATAACTACAAAAAGATGTAATCCATAGAATAAACTATGCTACTACATACATCCATAATGCTAATTCAAATACCATCAACATTCACTAAAATTACTTCAAACAAATCACTCACTCATCATCCAAAACACAGATCAAATGAATACAATAACAATTTAATTCATAGATAATCCAATGATATGATCTTGAATCCAGTTCCTTCTATTGACTTTCATCAAACAAGAAAAAATTAAGCACAACAAAATCACTGGCGTATGGATTGATCATGTACCATTAACCTTATCAAAATAGATCCAAACTTTTAAAATCATGACATGAAAACGTATGAAAACTGTAAAATAATCAAGCCTTTTTACTAAACCTTTTAGATTATCTTTCTAAAACATTGAAATCCTAGATCTAGTTTCTATCTTCTATCATCAGGTGGCTGATCTTTCTTCCATTAGCTGACCTTTACAAAGTAGATTCTAATAGTACAAATAGGGTGCCACATGCACGAATTTCTCAATTATCAATCAAGATCCACAATTCATGGAGTCGAAAGTGAACAAAAAGTAGACTAAGGAACCCCTGTTTCAAGGATGATCACTCTGTTGTAAAAAAAAAAAAAAAATCTGATACTCCAAGAAGAGAATGAAACCCACAGATCAAACTTAAAGTTGCACTTATGTCCAAACCCACAAAAAGAGGAGAAGATTAGATAGAGCATGATGAAAAGAGTCAATCATGTTTTCATTAAATGCTCAAGAATGTTCTCATCAAAACTGGAGAACATCTATTGAAGAGTACCCAAATCCAGCCCATCCAACCAATCACCTTCAAATTTGATTCTTTCAAATTCTGCAGAAACCAACCTTTGCATCTCCTTTAACTTGATTAGCTCCTTTCTAGCAGTTCTTACCTCCTCCCGGATATCCATAAACTGATCTAACAATATATTCTCCTCATCATCTCCCTTTTGCATAATCTCTTCAAACCTACCCCTCCATTTCTCCCTTAGTTTATCCAAAGATAGGCCTTCTTTGTTTGAGGAATCTAAGTTGA
Organism: Sequoia sempervirens; assembly: GCA_007258455.2. NCBI lineage: Eukaryota > Viridiplantae > Streptophyta > Pinopsida > Cupressales > Cupressaceae > Sequoia > Sequoia sempervirens. The sequence goes on from VDFB02295999.1 coordinate 49,729, forward strand.
TTAAAATGGCCACAATTTCCTCTAATTCAACCATCTGTTGATTCAAGTCTTTACTCATTTCTCAAATTTCTTCTTGATGTCCATGCATAGCCCTAGACTTATATCTTATGATGCTCACAGTTTTTTCCACAAAATCTTCATTACCCTGCTCAAGAATTGAATATTCTAGCAAGGTGGACTTGGACACTTTGCTGACATCTTCAAGCCTTTTAACACATTCCTTATATTCATCATCCTGCTTATCCAGATCCTTAGCCTACTGGTCTAGATATTCTGCTAATTCAAGAGTAGCTTTATGAATCTTAGAACCCTCAACAAGAACATCATCAACCTCTTGGTTGAGCTTATCCAACCATTTATCCATCATCCCTACGTTGCTTTTAATTTGAATCAAATCATCCACTTCCCTCTTTGTTAACAAAACTAGGGATTCAGGAAGAGCATCCTGTTGAGAAATGGGACTTCAAACATCTTTCAAAAAACTATGGAGCTAATCCAATTGAGCCTTAAGCTCATCCTTTCTTTGTTTATCCTTAATCATTTGGGATTTAGTTGAAGAAGCCACAATATCAATCAAACTCATCTGCTAGTTTCTCATAGGCTTTCCCAAATTTACTACCCCCAACTGTCAGTGATTTGCATATCATCATGACTCTTCTCCATTACAGGTATGGTACATTCAGTAATGATCTCTCCAGCATTAGTGAGCCTAGTAGAGTGAAGAACCCATGCCTTCTTTTTAGGTTTCTCTTTCCCAATTTCTCTCATCATTTCCTCCCAATTCAATGGTTGTGGTTGAACAACTTGTTTTCTTTCTAAGTCCAATTTTAACCAAGTAGGAGCAATAGGAGTAGTGGCTGCCTAGGCTGAAGAAGAAGCAACAATAGTGGAAGACATAGGTTGTGACAATGTAAACCCTGGTTGAGAATCAACTTCCTGCACATTTTGCTGATTACTTTGTTCCTTTTCCTGTGCTAACCTTTCTGCTTCCTCTCTATCCTTCTGTTCTTGCAGCTTTTTAGCCTCCAGCTCCTTCTTTAAACATTCCTCTTCCTCTTTCTTTTTCTCTAACATTTGATCCCGTCACTTCTTTATCTCTTCAACATAGTCCCATGCCTCCTTGGACTTCTTTTCATATTCAACAATTTCAACAGCCTCTCTTTCCCTGTTCAAACATTCTTGCTCTTCCTTTTTCCTATAAGCCTCTTCTTGCGCTTTGAGCTTAGCTTCAATAACTTCTTTTTCTCTTCTTTGTTGGGCCTTTTCCTCATCAAGGTTATGAATTTTCTGTTGCATCATCAACTTATCCCTTTCTTCTTTAATTTTGAGCTCTTGCTCCTTTTGTTGTTGCTGTTGAGCTAATTAATCAGCCTTGACCTTATCTTCCAACTCCTTCTGCTTGACTGCCAACTTAGATTGTGCCTTGGCCTCCTCTTCCTGTTGCTTAGTCGATGCCTCAACTTGTGCCTTAGCATCAACTTCTCTTTTTGCATCTTCAAAGAGTTTCCATTGATCTTCTTCAGTCAATATGTGCTTAGTCCCTGCATCATTTTTCATATCAAAAGATGTTAATGCCAGATGCTCTTTCTCAGATGCAGTCTTTTCTGAATCTGTTTCTACATTATGTATCTCAATTTAATCCTCCATTTTCCTTAAGATCTCTGCTTCACCATGGAGGGCTCCCTTCGGTGATTCTTGACCTAATTCTTGTGCATCATAGGGATGAATAGGTATGTCCCCTACAACAGATGTAGAAGCCCCCACCTCCGCAATTGTTTCATCTTCCTGCACCTCTAGAAGGTATTGAGGAACCACCTCCTCTTCTTGTGCACTAGAAGGCATAAAATCTAAAGGTTCCTTAGGTGTCATCCTTTTCTTTTCCCTTTAATATCCTTGGGTGGTACTTGCAGTGTTCCTCTTAGATGATGTAGCCTAGGCCTGATTAGTCCTCAAACTCACCCATTGAATACTCCTATCCAACACTGGTCTTGCAATCTGCTTTATGTCGATTGATTCCTCAACATTCCAATCTATTGGATCAAGATCTTTAGTACCAATCTTGTTTGCATCATACTCGGGATCCAAAACCATCCCATCATCAAACAATGTTTCTGGAATGTCTTCTTTTATCCCAAACTCAACCATAAGTGGGATAGGTATCCTTTCATAATTCTTCTTCCTAAGATCATACTCATCCTACAAATCCTCCCAAAAATCCTCCAACATATTAAAGTGTTTCTCAAAGACACTGGGAAGCAAAGCCCTCATCTTGTGCTTGAGGTCATAGTATTTCCTTGTCGTGTACAAGCCCAACTTCAAATAAAATAATTCATCACAAACAACCTTAGCTGCCTGAATGTGTGGACAACAAAAGGCCCCTAGCTTCATTGGAAACTTAAGGAACCCAGTCTTGTGTTTGTTTCCAAACTAGAAATTAACAGCCAAGGCTTGATAAATAAACTCCATTAAAATGATCCTACCACCACAACATCTTGGTAGAAAATGGGGGTGACCATCAAAGCCTGCTAACCTAAAATAGGTGAATGTGGGATACTAGATAAACCAATTCCCCCATTCATTTACAAAAGCCATTTCCTCCCTGCTAAGCCTATACCCAACATCACCATTAAGCTTGTTAATAATGACATAAAGAAAGGCATCATTAACCCTTCTATAATGTTGCTCTGATGCTTGCAAGGTGAGCTGGTTATAATACTCCCACACTCTCTTATGTCCTTGGGCTTCCCCCAATATACCTACTATTTGAAGTCCAGGAAAAATCCCCACTCGAGCAACTGCATAAACTACATAGGAGGTCATAAAGAAACACTTGGTTTCTCTCACTTTTATCATCTGATTGCGAATGTTGTTTGATACTATCATTGACCAGTCAAATTTTTTCCTCCCATCCAAAATAGCTTGGATAAAAGGAAACATCCATTCCTTAAATAGTGAAGCATCCCTTTTCCCAAACACCCTAGAAAGGAACATGATTATATCTGTAATTTCTTTACTAAAGTCTACCCTTTTAGGCTGGTCTAGAAGCTTGGTCAAAGACTTCTTCTCCACCCTCATCCAAGTGTTATTCATGTGAAACCTATTCCTCTCCTTATTATCACTATAAAGCTTCAAAGCCTTCGCCTCATTTAATTGCTTAGGATTCTTGGGATCAGGGATATTAAACAAGAATTTGATCATTGGAGGTGTGAAGTCAATAATAACATTACCCTTTACATCCACACACTGCCTAGTAGTAGGGTTAGATGCTCCAACTACTGCGAGAATCAACTCTAGACATAATTGGAAAGATAGGGGGAAAAGTGCAACATGTGCCAGTCTTGATTGAACAATCCTTTCTATCCTTCCTGTGACCTGCTCCTCAGTGAATGTCTCCTCATGCAATTCTTCATAGTTAAAAGGGCCCAAATTGGTGTCAGTAATATCAGCCTAGTTGGAATCAATTTTGCTAGCTATGAGGACAACCTCCTTATGCTTACATCTCAAGGTATATGGGAGCTATTCCACTTTGATCTTCTTCGGCCTAACTCCTTGCCATGAAGTTTCACCTAGCTGGCTCATCTGAGAGGCCTCATCTGATGCTCCCAACATTTCTTATTACCTGCAACAATTCCTTTTATTAGATGAACAAAGCATCTAAGTTAGTCAATCATATAATCCCTCCTCCATCCTCCTAAAATAATATTTACTTGGTCCAACTATGCCTTTATCAGATGCAGAACCATAGAAGTATTAGGCATAAACAATAATTCTTATCATGCGGCGGGGCCGAGATCAGAACTGGATATGGAGTAAAATAGTGGTAGAAGTGGGAACAGAATGGGAACAAAACCAAAATAGGGTTGGAGGCGGACGAGAACGGGAATCAGACCAAAAATAAATGTTAATCCCCAAGTTCAACTTCCCCTCCGGATCCACTTCCGACCAAGAGTAAAGATATAGTGACATCATAATAATGAACGAGAGTGGATCAATTCTAGCAAACAGAGAGTATTTAAAACAAGACGGTCATATGAACCATAAACCCTAGGTCAGATGGGCCCCAAAGGAAACTAGAAATAACATAGTTTATCCCTCCTATAGCTCCTCCATACAAAAGTCATTAAAACCATGGAAAAGGTTATATTGCAAAACCCTAGTTCCCTTGATACGTCATTTACAAAAACTAGGGCACAACGAGAAACCTATACGAACAACCCAAAACCAATGTGAGAAAACCAGAACATGGTCTCAAAATGAAATACATTACCCAAGCAAGGAAACCCCTTCAAAAATTGAAACCCTAGTCAAAACCAGAGTACAACAAATGAACCTGCCATGAAAGCAAAAACAAAACAAACAACAAAACCAAAAATGACAAACAAAAACAAACCCAAAATGAAATGGAACGAAAAAAGGAAGAACCAAACAAGCAGAACAAGAAGAACAACCAAAAAACCAATAAAGGAGACAAAAAGAAAGAACAAAACCCCTCCTGAATGTGCCAAAACAACACACTCGAAGAAGAAACATGATAAGGAAAAATAAAGAAACCCTTCAAAAGTGAAACCCTAGTCAAAACAAAATACAACAAAGAACACTCCATGAAAGCAAAACAAAACAAACAACAAAACCAAAAATGACAAACAAAAACAAACCCAAAATGAAATGGAACGAAAAAAGGAAGAACCAAACAAGCAGAACAAGAAGAACAACCAAAAAACCAATAAAGGAGACAAAAAGAAAGAACAAAACCCCTCCTGCGAATGTGCCAAAACAACACACTTGAAAGAAGAAACATGATAAGGAAAAACAAAGAAACCTACCTCAAAAAACTCCTCAGGATTGACCGAAATTTTCCAACATTTGCTTTGCAATTCGCCCCTGGTGATCAAATCAATTCTTTCAAGTGGTTTGCTTAAATAATTCACATAATAATAACAATGAGGTAGTTTAAGCATAATTGAACCTTTAATCATTAATTCTCGCGTATAAATAGGCAACATTTAATGCCATAAATGTGGTCGTTCAGGGATGGAGCCAACAACATGAACAAATAGTTAGGTCAAGTCAACAAAACATCAAAAGGTAAGGCAGACGCAGAGTCAGGTTGAAGACAAGATAAAGAAACCAAACAAAAGTTCCCTACTTCATTTCCAACCCCGGACCCAATCTTGACAAAAGGGCCAACCAAAAAATAACAAACGAAGACGAGGGCAGAGACAAAACTGAAATGGAACTTCACAAAGTTTGAAGTTCGATTCCAAGTCCGGATCTAGTCCCGACCAAAAAGTAAAGAACAAAACACATAAGCACAAGGGAAGCAGGAACAGAGCGAACATCGTACCCGGCCCAAACAACAAAGAAAGCAAGGAAGAAAAAGAGCAGAGACGGAGTCAGGACGAGAACACAAAATGAAAACTTGAAACTTCCAATGTGAGTTCCAATCATGATTCTACTCCCGTGAGAGAAAACAAAAACATAAGGAATGACCAACAAACAAGAGGATGAACCAACACAAATGTTCATTGAAAACAACCAACAAAACAAAGGAGAAACAAAAGAGAAGGCATAGTCAAAGTCATTACTATATACGAACTAGAAACCTTGAAAGAGTTCCATGTTTAGATTTGGTTCCAGACCCGCCTCCAATAGAACAAAAGACAGACTTAGGAGCAAAACAAAGAACTCGTAAGACCAAACCAAAAAACCAAAGGAAAACAAAAAAAAAGAAAAGGGGGACCCATTTTGTTCCAAAATAAAATAAAATGGGATGGTTATGCAAGGCATAACAAGACTATGTTAATTACATTTCAATTTAGTTCTAGGATGAAGATTCGTTCAATTATGTTTTTGGATTAAGTTTTGGCTATAACAATAAGGATACCTCACATTGACAACCATGTTGTAACCCTCAAATAAAGTGGAATGTGATTTTTATTGGAGATCTCTTCACAACATTAAATAACTATTGGTACACAAGAAGAGGAAATATTATGTCATTCCATAAATATGTCCCTAGGTTTGGACACCTATTGATATACAATATTATTAGATTGTGTATATAAAAAATAATCAATATAAATTTATAATTTAAATTTTCTTAGAGGTTGTCTCTCACCCTATAAAACTCAACATGTCCCTATGTCTTGTCCTAAGAAAATTTATGTTGGGAATTGATGAAGCATTATTTCATTCTAGCCAATGCACTTAAAAAAAACAATATTTTCAAGGTTTAAGATGTAGAAATAACATGCCCCTATGGCTTTATATCCTATTATTCTCAACAAACTTATTGTCACTTCTCTAAATTTAAAATATAAATCCAAGGATCTATGGGTTATGGGCCCATAATGTAACTTACATTAAACAAATATAGATGTTGATTTTGCACAAACATAATAAGTATAGTAAAATAAATCAAAATAAATAGAAGAATAATTGAAATATCCTCCTAATTTTCACCCTAAAAAAATACAAATACACTAAGTCTTATTTCAAAGACAACTTAAAATAAGAGGGTGCTACTGAAATAGAAATATGAAATTAATACCACTAAAGTGATCATCTCTTATTTGAACTCTTGTGATATACATATCAATGTTCCAAAAGCTTTGTGAATCATCCAAAACTATTTTCAAATTTGATATCTAAGGTCCTATAATTCAAACTTAGGCTTTTTATGATATTTAAAAAAAATCTATAATAATTAAACTAGAAATATGAATGAAACCTTTGAAGAACTTCCTAATAATGCTTGTATCATAATGAATTACTAGATAGGATGTTTTAATGGCTAGCGAACAACCATAGACAAAATCCCAACAAATGCTATACATATATTGTTTAAACAAAGATAAAGGCTTACTCTTACAAAGTTTACTTCTCTTGTAATCCAAGATTAAATTAATTGGTCCCAAGTTGAGTTGTACAATTATGATTTATAGGCAACGGTTAACTCCAACATCTAATTTATTTACAATTTATATTATGTGATGCCAACTTAACAACTAGATATTATGGTTAAAATTATTTATGCTATTAACAACATATAATTTAAATTTACTCTCAAGGGAGGGTATGATTTGATTTTCATATAATACAAGTACATAAATTACTCCAAATAAAACTAATTTTACAAAATAAAAAATATTTTTCATCTTATCAAGATGGGGTGAATTTGTACACAATCAAGATAATAAGTTTGAACCTTATTTCATCTAGAAACCCAATGAACTATATTGCAATATATATGGTTTATCAATTTTTTTTACTAATTATTATGGTTGATGGTAACTTAACAACATGATATGTGGCTATTGTCACCAAAAGGATCATAAGTTGAAGTACCCTACATGTTGAAAAAATGTACATATTTGACTTAATAATTAGTGGGTTATCCCTTCATCACTCTATCACAAATTTGACTTAATAATTAGGATTATGCCAAAGGTTTATGTAGAGTCCCTAAGTCACTCAATGTTGAAGTTTAGTTTGGATTTATGTTTTCTAATTTTATATTAGATCCGTAGTAATAAAAATATTCCAATATGTATCCAAATGCTCGATTGAAATTCGGATGCATTATTTCATCAATTTCTAGCATAGTTTGTCTAGAGGTCACCCAATTATCTTAAGTTAAAACGTATCAACTTTTTCTTCTTAAACTACTGACCTAGATCTTCTAAGATTGATCATATATTGTATTGGATTATATTTATGTTGGATTTTCTTATCTTCTCCATGTAGTTTGAATTTTCTTTCTACTTTCAATACCTTTGGAAGGCAAGGTGATTCTAATTGAATAGGGTAAACAAAAAGGATGTGTGGACATAGTTATGAATTTTCATTGAAAAAGGGCTCTAGTTGTGTCAATGAATATAACATTTTGGTGTCTGAATATGAATGAAGTAATAAAATCTACCTTGCACATGGGAATACGTATGAGTGTGTTGCTGCAAAACAAAACACATATGAAGGGATGCTAGTACAATTAGTGATTCAAGTTGCTTTCAAATATTAAGATAGAAATTTTATAAATGGTAAAGTAGAAACACATTCATAACAAGAGATAAGAAAGATGTAGAGTCCTTGCCAGACAAAAAAATTGAGGTTTTAGAAATTGTTCATGTAGTTGTGGTAGTAGTTGTTTATACAATGTCGAGTAGTCACGATCTTAGTTGTGTGCATTGGAATGGCAAGATGGAATGTAATGCTACATGATGTTAGTAAGAAAGTGGTCATGCTCACTTTGTTAGAAAATAATCAAATGGGAAGTTATAAATTTTGCTAGTGTTAATTTAGAGTGTGTATTATTCATTCTATAGACCTTGATCGATCATTTAGAGTTTGGGTAAGTTGAATGGTTTAAACACTCAAAATTTTGGATAGAGTTAGTCAAAAATTTACAATCTTCAAACAATGTTAGTTATGACCATTTTTCATTGTTTGAAACATTGTTTGTATGTATATGTATATATATATATATGTGTGTGTGTGTGTGTGTGTTTATATAAATGTTTGTGTTTTCCATTTTGCATTTATATACATATCCAACTAGCTATCTTGCCTATTGATGTTTTAATTTGTGTTTGTGGACATAGGTTATATGTACCATGTTTGAGGCAATAGAATTGGAATTTGTAAGCTCCTATATGTTCTACATTTTCATACATTTTCATTCTTAGGTTGTTTTCTGATTTGCTCGGATTGTTTGTAGAAGGCGAAACCAATGGCTTCTGAAG
>VDFB02296000.1:0-34391 GCA_007258455.2 Sequoia sempervirens
AAAGCAAGCATTCCTTGCATGAATTCTTCTTCTTCAATATTTATTGGATTAGACATTGTATCATGATTTTCCTCTGTTAAAGGTTGTACCATAGGTTTATCTTTAGATTTCTTTTCTTTCACTTTTTCCCACATAGCACCCAATTTGTCCATTTGTTCTTTGATTCTTACTTCATCTTCCTCAAAAAATTCCTCCATAACCAAAAGGGTTCCTCCCAATGCCTATTTCATACCAACCATATTTACAGATGGAGGAGAGGTAAACAATGTTGCAACTCTTTGAGAAGCAGACCTGGTTTGTGCACCAATACTTTTTGTCACTCCCTATCCTTCATCAATAGTTACTTTGGTTCTTGGTTTAGCTGTTGAAGAAGATGCATCTTTTGGTTTTAATTTTGATTTATTTTTACCTGTTTCTGCATCTTTCTGTGCATCAGATGGTTTCATGGGAATTTCTTATCTTGACGTTTCAGGGGTTCTTTCTTCAATTTTAATACTTGGAGTCACCTTGCTAATTTTCCTTTTCTTCTTAGTAGGCTCTCCACTCTCAAATGTTGTTTAATCTCTTTGCTTCCTTCTTTTATCCTCTGAGAATTTAGGCTCGATTCCTTTTTCTCTCAAAGCCTTACAAAAATCATCAATCCAGTGTTGAGTGAACATTAAGACTGGTCCGATGAACTCATCAATTGATGTCATATCTTCATCATCAATCCCTGTGTATGGGATTGGTTCATCATATACCATATCTTCATTATAAAACTTATTCAACACTTGGCCATCATCCTCTTATAATTGATCTAGGATTTCATGAAGCTTGAGAATCCAGGCAGAATTTAAAGACAATCTTTCATATTTTCTCTTTCTCACAATGTGCTCGTCTTCACAATTAAGCCAATAATCTTCTAGATGTGGCACATGAGCACGGTAACTTGCTATACTCTTAGCAATATTTCCTTTAATATCCTAGTGTATTCTTTGTAATGGGAACTCCTCAAAATCGTATGTCCTTAGTTCCTCCTCACACAAATCAGTTACTTTGATTGTATTGTATTTATTATTTCCTATTGCAATTGGAAATTTAAAAGAAGCCTTCTTTCGAACATGACTATAAAGAGCCTGAGATAGTTTTAATTTTCTCACCAATTCTAAAACTGTGATCACCGGGATTAAGAATTTCTGGTCTTGACTAAAAGAAACAAACAACAGAATTTGAGAGTTTACTTTAAAGCTTTGGGAAGAGAAATCAAAATGAAAGAAAAGGACCAGGAACTGAATTCAAAAAGAAAATATAAAATTCAAAATATATTTTCTATTTTTTCACTTTCGGGTCAAAAGGAATAAAAAATAACCGGACTTCGGGAAAAAGAAACTTACTGGGATTAAGAATTTTGATAAAATACTAGGTGGGGCTAGGACAAAAATAAGATACAAATTCCTTGACACAAACACAAGACTCTGGGATTCTGGTTTCCAATGATAGGTTGAACATTGGACCCAAGAAACAACATGATAAAACAAGACAAAGACCAAGTTAAACTGAAGGAGAGATCAACAACCAACCAAACTGCAAAGCAAAGCCAAAGTGAACACAAGAAAAAAGAAGAAAGGAGGAAAAAAGGGGTCCACATTTTTCCAAAGGGGAAAAATGGTGCGTATTGTGAGACTACACAATAGAAACCACGTACATATGAAGTTGGGGATCTTGTCCTTCATGAAAATCCTTGCAATCAATAAGACAAAGAGAAGATGGGTAAATTTGAGCCTAACTGGTTGGGTCCATACATTATCACTATTGTGTATGGATCTGGGGAATACCAGTTATCTACTCCATAAGGAAAATTTCTCAGTGATCCCATTAATAGTATGCACATGTAACGCCCTGCCAAGGTTTCCATTAAAACAAAGCGTAAAGAACCAATTAACCGAATTTTTTTTTAAAGTCATCTGATTACACATTTTTTTTAAGGATTCCAAGATGATGTTACTTAAACATCACAAATAAGAACATCACATCGTAACATAAAACATAAGTACAAATTAAATTCATGAATGATCCAATTTTTAGAACTTTTATACAATCAGGTTACATATATATCTAGATTAGATCAAGTGAGACTTTAATACATCACAATGATGATACAATGAGTAAATTCATACACATGAGGTAAATATACAAAGAGGATAATGATCTCATCATATAAAACATTCATGTCTTCGAACACGTTCAATGTCCATTGTCACAAACAAGAAAGTGACATGAACTTGCTATAAGTATAGTATCATCAATAAGAGTATCCAATAAAGGCAATGGCACGGTTTCCTCCCTACCATGTGAAACCTGAAGGTCGACTCCCTCTGTGCTAGGAGATAATGACAGGTCTAGAAAACAATCAAACAAACAACAAAGAATACACATCACATTACATTACATGGCTGACAACATGTACTAACATGAAAAAATCTAGATTACAAGATCACAAGTAAACTACCAGAGGAAACAACAGTAACAAAGGTGACTCTACATAAGAGACCACAAACATGTTTCAGGATAGAGTTTCATCACACAGTTGTTCTAGGTTACCCTGGTGAATCTTCCTAGACTACCGGTCCTCATCTAGAGTTACCTTGGTAGTCTCTATTGATTCCAAGCCCCTAGACAAACTCATGTGGAGTCGGATTACCTTTCAAGAAGACAAGGTAGATGACTAATCCATTCTAGGCCTTCTCAACCTCTCCTTAATCTAAACGAGCATTAAGGTACCAGGTGATGCATACAATTATTTGAATTAATATTAAATACTACCCAACCTCTATACCCTGGCAACCACTTAGGGTTATGGCCCCTATCATAAGCCACTCTTCCTATAAACATGACACAACATCAAAATACCTAGGGACTGCCAACATGCATATGAAACAAAAGCATAGTAGAAAATATCTCATTTGTGGCCCAATCATTGAACAACTGAACACCTTTAAGGTGACAATTAACTCTTGCATGGAGAAGTCCCAAAATAGATCAAGGTATTTAAAACATCAATAAAAAAATATTAAAAGCTCTTTTCTTTAAAATCAACACTCAAGCCTCTAGAAGAAAAAGTACACATATCTCAAAATCAGATACAAAGGAAAACCATTAAGCATGAAAAAAAATCTCGAATGATCACATCATCCACATGACATAGACCAGATAATTTCATAATACCTCAAAGGTAACAAATAAATCATGCATGGCTTAATTCCAAAATAACACATAGGTATGATATGCAACGAGCAAGGCCAACTTCGTAAACAATGATATCAAGCGAACACCATGTCTCACATAGAATAAACAAACCATTTCAAAAAAAATACCCTAGCCTCAGGAAACTTAACAACTTAGAATTCACAAAAATTTAAGCTATATTCTTTCCAAGCAAATTCCAAGGAATATTTACCCATGTAAAGAACAATATAATTCCATTATCTTTACTAATCAACACTTGAGCTAAACAATTTAAATAAATAAATATATATATATATATATAAACATAACTACAACCCAAATCAGATTACACATTACAACTTTAAAATATATAATCATCAACTCATAGATCAAATATCCTTTTATGCAGAATTTAATTGAGAAAAGAAAACTCAAACAAGAGTCAAGTAAATGATAAAGTATTAGACATTCTACAAGTTTACTTAAATGTGTTCAAAACATAGTCTATGGATTCAACAAATTTATACTCTCTGTTTTCTATAGATATACGGTTAATTAAACTAAACTTATACTAAACTGTAGTTGTATCAAGGGATCTTGACTTATTTAGAGAAAGCTATAGTGCAAGATGAGGTGTGAATCAATCATAAGGCAACGACCTGAACTATGGTTAAGTTTCAACTATACATAGAATATATCCACTAAATTAAATCTCAAATGTCTACCTACAGTCTGCGTGTAATCTATCGTAAGAGAAATTATGGTAAACAGACATAAATCTCCTCACCAAAAAGAGTCAATACCAGAGAGGTAAGATGTACAGATAAAATAAATTCTGAATATCTTTCTTTATGAACATCTATATGGAACATTCAACATAAGCAGTGCTAGGTGTAAAGGGAAATCATGATTCAAGGAAAAATAGAACTTCATAAAAATAAACCATTACTTCAACTAATTGCACTAATAAAGGGAATTATGCCATGCAAATTGGGAATCCTTTTCTTATAATCAAGCGCTTCAACAATAACAGATTGCCAATGGATCAGGAAGCTTATTTAGACATCCGCACCTTTCTATGTTCAAGCGTTGCAGCTGTAACATGTGTGAATATAATTAGGGTGATTATTTAAATCTATATGCCCTACCATGCCCAAGTGTAGCCATTGTGACTGGTTGTATAGAGAATTAGGGAGCTTATTAATCGTCCACTGTGAGGGTTTCTATACAAAGTAATCAGGATAAAACTTGTGCCAAGATACTCTTATATAAGAAATGCCTCATCCTACATACACCCGATATTTACCAAATAGGGGCAATAGGGATGAGTGTTGCGATTAGTATAAATAGTATAGACTCTGATGGAGATGGAAGTAAATGACAAAAGGTTGGAGACACCAACTGAACAATTATGCACTTAAGTCCATTTGAAAAGAGTAAAAATAATAAGCTTGAAAGCTCTATACATGAGTATCACGGCATGAGAAAAGAATTTTGAAGAGTGGGAGCTGGAATAAAAGCCCAAGCGATGATACCCTATCAACGATTAATCTCAAGATATTAAACATGGGTTAATTTGCACGTTTGCAAACTAATGCAATCCAAATTAATTTAAGGATTCAAACTCTTTACTAAAGAGTACAAAAGATTAAATCTGGAGGTCAACCTGTAATAATGAAAGGAACTAAAAAAAATATATTTTAAATGGTCAATACTCTACCAATAATTCAAAAGACCACTAACACAACAAACTATTTTCTTCGAAGGGAGAAGATTGAACTTAAAAAGAGATGCTTTACAAATAACTATGAAATTCAAACTGGTGTGAGCTAAAGAGAGAATAGTTAATAACAATCTTAAATCTGGAACCTCCAAAGAGAGAGATAATCCTCTGATTCCAAATAAGGTTGTTCAAGATTTTCCAAATGACATTTAAATCAAATTCTCAACAATTAACACCAGACAATGCTCTAACAAGAAACCTCACAAGTCAAAAAGCTTACTTAAACATGCATAAATCGGCTACCACAATAATGGACTATCTGGGTGCATAAAATCAATGACTCGAAACTTTCTTTAAAATTTGAAATCTTATTCTAATTATTTCCCTATTGCATGTGGAGGTCTATTTCAACATAACTTTCAAAAAACTGCTAAATAAGAAATTGCAGAAACAAGAAGAAAACCTGGTTTACAATGGATAACTGAGTTGAAGAAAAATTTGTAGCTTCTATTAATCTTGTTCAAATCACCAAAACTTGTTGAAGAAATCCAAGAAAATCTTTTTCCCAAATTATTTCTACAATAAAAATTGTTGTGCAATCTCTTTCCAAACTATTGCTGTGAATCCAAATTGCACACACAAAAGCCTTTTTAATGCATTTAAATTATCTCAAGTTACAAAACCTAACTGATTGTCAGTCATGCATTCAAAATAAATCAACCAATTCCAATCAATAAATATCTAAGATATTGTATTTTAACTCAAACTCAAGTTTTCAGATATTTATAACTTATTGAAACAAACTCTTTTAAAATATCAACTTTTCACAAGAATCCAGTTTGCACAATTAATTCAACAATTATATTTAATTAAATACTTTTACAAAATTAACTTTCACTTTTAAAGTAAATGACTTATTTAATTTAAATTATTAAATTAAACCATAAATATAAGTTCATAAACATTTAATCAAATATATTAACAAATAATCATTTAACTAAAATAATGAATTTTGAAACTAGACAATATAGACAAGAACAACACAATAGAAACAAATGACAACAATGGGTGACTAAAAGATACTGGTTCAATGAAGAACGATGGCTTAAATAAGGACCTGACACTATCTCTGAGTCAACATAATTTCATTGGATTAGGGTATGCTCAAACCTGACAAGCAGGTGGAGCCGATACCTAGTACCTATATCTCCACAAAACATCATTGTTAAACATATAAACATGTATCAAAAAACACACTGTGAAGAAGAATCACAACATAGAAAGGTACTCATGAATGAGTAGTGCTACACTGTCTTCTTCACCAAAACTAATGAGCATTATATATCATAAACAACCATTTCTTCATGATAACCACATATAAAACTCAAAAGCAACATAATTCATATCACATACGTGTCAACCATAATGTCAGCTCATAAACATAATTCAGATGTTCAAGATATCAAACATGTCATCCACAGAGTATAAAAATAACATAATGTCGGAGTCATATTGGAAACAAAAAACATAAAATCATAGACAACTAAAGCATCTATCTATAAAACCGAAAGCAAACTAAGATAGGATGTCATAGCTGGAGGGACACTACAACACATCTGCAAGTTTTATACCTGAGTACTTCAAAGGGCACACTCTTTTAAAGTCCTAAAAAAATACCAAAAATAAAAAAAATGGAAAAAAGTCCTAAAAGAAAAAGTAAAGAGAAATCAATTCATTCAATGTTGAAACCACTTTGGTGGTGCCTTGAGCAAGTACCATGGTGAAAACCGAGAAATCGGTGCCATGTGTAGAGGCTTTGCTCCTTTTTCTTTTGGAGCTCTACTTGATCTTTTCATCCCATTTTCATTCACCCTCCACTTTGAAATGGCCTTTTCACACTCACCATGGCTTGTGAATTGTTCAACATTCCCCTTGCTCACTAGCTTTGCCATGCGTACTAGGTTGGTCCTATCCCTCACTAGGGCATCTCCTTAACCTTAGCTATGGGTTAGGATAGTAAGCATCTCGCGGTTAGAGAAACTACCTTCTTTGTTTGTCTGCTTGCTTTCAATCCATCTCATTCCATCAAAAACTTTAGGAAAAATCCATAAAAATCATAAAATGTCATAAAAAAAGGCTATAAAAATCATAAAATGTCTTGAAAAAAGCCATAAAACTCATAAAATGTCCTAAAAATTTGATAAAATTCATAAAATGTCTTGAAAAAAGCCATAAAAATCATAAAATGTCCTGAAAAAAGCCAAAAAAATCAAATAACTTCCAAAACCCCAAAAAAATCAAATATCCCAAAAAATCCAAAAAAATAAAATAACCTCAAAAATTCCAAAAATAGTGACACTTTTAGATCGCCACATAGCTTTGAACTTCAACAAAATCAAAACACGCCACAATTGACAATCAATCAAACATTACAACATACCATCTATCCCCCTTTCAAATCCATCCAAACACATAAACTGTGACATGAATAAGTTCTACATTGAAGCATGATGCATGTTTTTTTGATGATATTTGATTATTTTATGATTTTTATCTTTGGTGGCATGTCTTTTAGCTTCTCGAGGATGTCTTGGACTAGAGAGGCAAGGATGGGGCATGTTCACTTGTTTGTTGTATGTGGATTGTTTCTTATTTACATGATGACTCGTCTTAAGACATGGTTACCCAAAACCATCGAGGACCTATGAGTCTAGTGTGGATGAGAACATTCCTTGTCTGATAGTGTCTTCCATGCAATAAGTATTCAGGTCGTCTAAGGTCCTTATATCTAGATGCTTATACTTCATTGCTAAATAAAAACACAAACAATATTCAGGTTGTCTAGAAGTTCATGTTATCTAGATGCTTATACTAATTTGTGACATAATAAGCTCTATGATGATATAAGCAATTAAAAAGCACAAGAGTTCTCATCGGGCATTATCCCTTTCATCAATCATTTCTTGTATTATCATTCTCTCTCATTTTCTCTTCATCACTTTGTTCATTTTTCCTTGTCACTGAGAAATCAATCAATTTCTTTGTTCAAGTGATGTATGTCTCTTGAATCAAATCTCAAATCACTAAAATTGCTTCTCAAAATCTCATAATCCCCTATTCAATCAATCAATCATTGTCTTGCATGATCATCAATCTCAATTAGCTTAATAAACTCAATTAGGTTAATTATCTTATCAATCTGGCTATATTGATCATTTCCATCAATTGTTTAGTTACACCCATCAACTTTGCATTTCCATCAAATGTACATCACTACTTAATCACTTGCACAATGCCAATCATCTAATCATTTTCCTGTGATCTATCGAGAGATTAATCTTATCACAACTTGTTTACTTAATCTCTCAAGGGGGAATATCATGTTCATCATCATCCTTATCAGGGTATCTCTGGGGCATGTATAAGTTGATCAATTTTTCTTTGAAATAACATGATAAACTGCATTGTCTAAAAGAGGGGGAAAATATAGACACAAAAAATATCATTAAAAGCGTCCTCTTGTTCAAAATTTTCCAATCATTAAGTGGATCCAAATTATTATATGATTATTCTTTGTTATATCATAATATCAATTTCCTCCTTTTTACTATAATTTTCATATATTTAATCCATTTAATAATATTATAACCATTTTAATATTCATTAAATTACATCCTTCTTCTAACCTCTTTCAAACCCATTTTATCATCTATTTATCCTATTTCACTTCTTCTATTCCACCCATCTTGTGCATGTGGGATATGCTTCTCCAAGCCAACCTTTTATCCCACATTCATTATGCAATTTGGATTCACCCCGAGGATGCCTATTTAAGTGTAGCCCCCTATCATCTTTGATCCATCCATGTTCATTGCACTTTAGTTACTTTTACATCTACTTTGAGTACTCTTTGCATTGCATTCTCTTTGATCTTTGTATTTACTTCTAGTATTTGGAATTTCTCATCATTTTAACATCATTAGAATCTTTCTCTCATATCCAATCAATCATAACCTCTTGTGTATGTGCTTCTGAGAGCATCAATTTCTCAATACAAGATTGTGATTGTAGGGAAACAATGGAGTAGATTCATGTTATTATGCATGCATGTTTAGATTAGAGATTTGTTTTTGCATGTGTGTTTCTTGTAGGTAACCCTATTGGGGATGTGGGAAATTTGAATCTTAATCTCATAAGATTTAAGAACCATTTTTCCTCCATCTACAATGACAACACCCAAACAACTCACAAAAAATCAAGCTTCCAACAGTTGCTTCATCTTGATATAGTCATTTTATCTGATGCTCATTATTTTTCTCCCCACACCTTTGTAATCTACAAGATCTAACCATTGATCAATGACTATGTTTGGGTTTGTGATCCTTTCTTCAGCTACCTCTTTGATGCTCATTTTTGATATAAGGGGAAAATGATATGATTTGTAAATCCCCTACAAACATCAGTGGATTCCATTCAATTTTATCTAAGAGAACAAAGTTATGCAAGTAGAACTCACATAACTGGTCTTGCATGTCCAATGTAGAGTCAAAGAAAGTATCTAAAAAAAAAATTCTATTCATTGACATTGGAAAATCACTAATCACTTGGTTCAACTGAAAACACAAATACTTTTTCTACAAAAATAATGCATAAACTCTTGCAGGCGGTCTACACTTTAGAATTTTTGTACCCTTGTCTGCTACTTCTTCAATCTTCACTTTCAACCTTTTTATTTTTTCCTCTTTCTGTTCAAGTTCCCTAGTATGCTTGGATATCAATTCAACTTTTTCTTTTTCACATTCCTTCTTCTCAAAGAACTTTAGGGTTGTTTTCCACAATTCCACACACAAGGATACCAAAATTGGCCCGAAGGGAACTATAAGTGGAGGAATTGGGCCCTAGGGTACTAGTTCCTTATTTCCTACTTTTATGATAGCAAGTTGTGCCAATTCATCCAACCTAGACCCATGCTAAAATTTATAAATATTTTCCTCCAACTCTTTAATTCTTTTGTCCCTCTCACTGTCTTTTTGCTAGTGTGTTTTCAACAAATTTTCCAATTGCTTTATCCTTTCCATAGCCTTCTGCAATTCTTTTCCAATATCCTTTTTCTCAACAAAAAATCTTTCATCTCTTTCCAAAAACTGGTCATCCCTCTCACTTATATACTCATTACCCTCTGAATCAAGGATGTTTGGGGTTCTTTTACTCATTTTCCTTACAACAAAAATATCATTTGAATTGTATTCAAAGGTACTTGTATAGTACCATGATTGTGCAATAGGTGTATCTACATTACCAGGGGAATTCCCCTTTGGTTCTAAGTCTGTTTCAATTGTAACCACATCTTCTTTCTTTCTTTTGCATGTGCCCCTCATTGGCCTTTTTCCTCTGGGGCGATGTGATCACCTAGTGGGTCTTTTCTACCCCATGGAAGGTGCAAAAGAAGATCCACCTTTCCTTTTCTTGGCTTTTTTTTTTTTTCCTTATAAACAGAGGTTTCTTCCTTGCCTTATGTTGTGGGTTGCTTGATAGTGGTTGTAGGCTGAGTGCCTAGCAAACCCTATTCCTCTGGCTCTCCTATGTTGTGGTTAGGTGATGCAATAGGGGAGAGAGAGGGAAATTCCCTCTGTAAAACAACATGTTCCTCTATTATTTCTAGGATAGTAGGTTCTTCAAGGATACTATTGATATGGTTGTAATTTAGGAAAATTTCCCATGAAACATGTGAAAATTGGGTTCTCAAACTCCTTTTTATCAACTATATGACTAAATAGAAATGTGATAATGCTGTGTTATTCCTTTTCCTTTTATACTAAGAGCTCATTATTTTCAAAAAATTGTTCAATTTTTTTGGATCATTCACATGCCTATCATGGTGAAGATGACTCAATAACTTAAAATGGACTCTATACAACAAGAATCGCCTACCATCACAAGTTAAATACTTGATTATGTAAGAAGTAATTGAAGCCTGGATTGACGGTAAGGATAAAATTTTAGTACCTTGATAAGATGAGTTTAGGTTCTCTCCTAGCTGCCTAAATTAATCCTTAGCAACAATAACATCTTCCCTAGTTGGAAAATTTTCTCCTTCCCATGGTAGACCGAATACTTTAGCAAAGGTGGCTTATGAGGAATCTATCCTTAAGCCTCTCACTATTACTTCACCATTTTGTAATGTTGCAACAAAATATTGTGTCATGACCTTGTTGCACTCTGTAAGCTTGAATAAATAATCAAACCAACCAACATGTTGAAAAATGGGTAATACAAGCCTATCTTCTAACAACTAGGTGTGTGTTGTTGGTTCCCTATTAACAATGTCACCTCACATAATACTATTATTGTTCTACGATTCCTTAATTCTCTATTTATTACTCCAATTGTACCACCTTCACGATTTTTGTATGCTTGAAACCTCTCAATTCAACTACCTTTAACCCTCTTTCTCTCCTCTAAACTTGTATTGTTTAAAAAATGGAGGAAAAATAAAACGACCATAAATCTTGCAGAGAGTTTTTGAACATCAAGAAAATAAGGAAACGTACACCCAACTAAAGATACTAAGTGTCCTCACTTAATGGTATAGTTTTGGTGGAGCATTAAATGAAATGTAGTGGGAAATAAACTTAGATATGAAGCATGCATGAAGTAATGTATAAACATGTTGAAAATTAATAATCACTATGTTAATTATGAGAAGTTAATGTTTGTACTTGTAAAAATGTGTTGGAATGAAACTAAACTCATGTGAAGTGATTGTTGATAGCTTGTAGCTGAATGTGAAATGACTTGTCATAATTGCAATAAAAATCGTGCAGAGGCAATTTGAAATGAATGATAGCATATGAATAACACATGGTGAATAATGGAATGAAAAGGTTGTAGATTATAAGGAATATGTGAGTTGAAATGAATGCATGGTATGTGGTAAATGAGAAAGGCGGTGGAAATGATACGTGTGAATGCATATAATGAAATATTTATGGCCTACATGTACAAATGGATGTCATTTGAAATGATAAATATGTGATGGATGTGGTGGTAATATGAAATGACTGTCATAAAAGTGTTATGGGTGCTTGTAGTAATAGGTCCCTTCCAAAAGTTTGTCACATTTAGGTGTTATGCTATAGGTCCCTACTGCTTCTTTGATTGTTCCAAAAAATAAATGTCATTTTTCACATGTGCAGTGTGTGCATTTGAAAGAGTTAGTAGAATTATACCTGTGAAACATCAAATGGTGAGCCATTGATTCATTTGTAGAAATTGTAGTCTTTGCTATTGAATTTTCAACTTTAGGTTCAAACTATTGAATTAATGAAAGAAGTCATGTCTTTCTGCAATGTCTTTTTGTAAAGCTTCAATCTATGTCCGTTAACCAATAATGGGAACTTGATATCATCGATTGTATGTAGTTGTACTGCTCCATTTGGAAACACTTATTGTATCTCATATGGACCCAACCATCTAGTTTGTAATTTCCCTTTGTAGTTTTTGTGTCTTGAGTCATAAAGGAGAGCCCAATCACCTGCATTGAATTTGTTTGTCTATATGAACTGATCATGCCAAAAAAATATTTGATTCTGGACAATTTCAGTGTTGTGTATTGCTTCCATTGTAATTTCATCAAGTGCATTTATGTTGTATAATCTCTCCTATTGAGTTGTGGACAAGTCCATGCCCTATGTAACTATTGTCCTGAATGTTTTGTATTCAAATTGAATAGGAAGTACTACTTTCTTCCCATACACCAATTCATATGGTGTAAATCTGGTTGTGGTCTTCCAAGTTTTCCTATAGGTCCAAATTTCCTCAAGCAACCTACTTTCCCAATCCTTCCTATGAATTTGTATTGTCTTTGTGAGAATGTATTTGTAGAGTAGGAAAAAGTATCCATTTTTCACACTTAATTTGGGAATAATTAATAATAAAATGAGCCTAATGTTGCCTTAATTTAGTGTTGTAATATTTTTTTCATATTCACATTAAGCTTAGGGCCCTTTTAGATTAAATAGACTTAACTATGCCTTATTTAGGGTGTTGTAAGGTGTACCTTTACACTCTCACACTAATCTAGGGATTTATTAATTAATTGAGGTTAATTTTCCTTAATTGGACCCTTTAATTCAAATCCAAGCCTAATTAAATACAATTTTTGAGATATAAAACTCAACATTCATAAATGCTATTACACAACACTTAATTTTGGAAGGTGTGTGTCCTAGGCAGGTGACCTAGGACCCATTCACCACATGGAAAATGGGTCCTCACTTGGTCCTAGGACCTTATTTTTGCATAATATTTCACCTTGTTCGATGTGTGTCCTAGGTAAGTAGCCTAGGACCCATTTACCACATGGCGAATGGGTCCTCACTTAGACCTATGACCCCTCTTTAAAATATGTTTTTGGAGGTATTTTAATGATTTGAAATCCATAATTCAATGTGAGCTTGTGATATTTGAATTTCAGAAATTAATCTTAAGTTATGTATAAATACAAGGTTATTTCACTATGTTTCACACTAGAGAGTTTCAAGAGAAGAATCTAAGAAATTTTCATGAGATCAAGCATTCATATTCAAGAAGAAAGCAAAAGTGAAGTCTTGGAGTAACATTATAGTGTTTTTGTAGGTCTTCAAGCTCATTTTGTTGTCAAAGAGTAAGCATTATTGAAGTGATGATAGATGCCTATGGAGAATCATTTATGGATTCTAGGTTTGGAAAGAAACACCATGAGATTAAACCAAGACTAATGGCTTGTTTCCTAAATGATTCCATCTTCTATGGTCACTCTATTTTTAGTTTAAAGAGAGGTATATTTAGATTTATGACTTATTAAGGGGATTTGAGATCTCCTAAAGTAGGTATTTTGGATTGTTCATGTTTCATTTTAGGATCCTATTCTAACGCACTTGAGTATGGTTTCTTTTCATCATTAGAGATCTTAATTTTAGACACACTTAAGGTTAGGATTGCACACACATTTCATGTTTCAGATTTCTATTTATCATCAAGGTTTAATTACCAAACTTGGGGTTTGATCAAGGCAAACCCATTTTCGACCAAAAAAAATCAAATTTATTTTATAGATTATTGGTAGATCTGGATCCAGAAGTGGAGATTTCAAGTTATACAAAGGAATTGCAGGTCTGGAGCTTCAAATTCAGATTCAGAGTTTTTTGGAAAATCCTACCAAGACCCATTCACCATAGGGCGAATGAGTCCCTGTTAGGGATACAAAGGAAATAGATTTTCATAGTTTAGAAGCTATAGTTTTTGATTCAAAGTCTCTCGAGAAAGTCTACCAGGACCCATTCACCATAGGGCGAATGAGTCCCTATTAGGGTTGCAGAAAAAAAAGTTTTGGCAGGTGCATAACATTTATTACCTTCATTTTTTCTAGAAAGTTTACTGTTTCTTTCTATTTTATGATAAATCTCTTCATCTGTTAG
Source organism: Sequoia sempervirens (assembly GCA_007258455.2). Classification (NCBI taxonomy): domain Eukaryota; kingdom Viridiplantae; phylum Streptophyta; class Pinopsida; order Cupressales; family Cupressaceae; genus Sequoia; species Sequoia sempervirens. Next base: position 14,386 of record VDFB02296000.1, read on the forward strand.
GGTTGCAAAAAAAAAAAGTTTTTACAGGTGCATAACATTTATTACCTTTATTTTTTCTAGAAATTTTACTATTTCTTTATGTTTTATGATAAATCTCTTCATTTGTTAGGGTTGCAGAAAAAATAAGTTTTGACAGGTGCATAACATTTATTACCTTCAATTTTCTAAAAACTTTATTATTTCTTTCTATTTTATGATAAATATCTTCATTGCACTTTGTGGATCTAGGTTTAGAGTTGTTTTTTTATGTCAAATTTGTCTCCCCAAAGTACTACTTGACCTAGACCTCCATCCTAGCAAAAAGGGAAATAAGTAGATTCACATCTTGGATTGAATCACCTAAGGGTTGATAGTCAATGTTTGATGTGGATCTCATTTCCTAATGATTTTAAGAAAGATAGGATCCCCTTTTTTCACTCTTTGGATCTACTTTCTCCATTTTGGGATACCCTAGACCTTGTTTTTCTTTATTTCAGTTTTTAATTTCCTTGTTTGTGACTTCAACCTGCCCATTAGCTTGAAGGTGGTAAGGTGTTGAATTCCTATGTCTAATCTCATACTCTTGAACCAATTTTGTGATCATCTCTGATGTAAACTGGGGTCCTTGGTCTATGACAATCTCTCTTGGAAATTCATATCTTTTGATATGTCCTCATAGAGAAATTTTTCCACATTACCATCTCTTGCAAATTGTAGAGCTTTAACCTCCACCCACTTTGTAAGGTAATATGTGCATATTAGTATGTACTCTTTGTTGTTTTATGTTGGTGATATATGGCCTATAAATTCTAATCCCCATTTTTCAAATGGTGCTATTACTAACTATGGAAACAATGGAATTTCATTTGATTTTGTTGGCCTTCCCATTATTTAACACCTATCACAACCCCTAGTATACTTCATTGCATCTTTATGAAGATTTAGCCAATAGTATCCAGTGTCAAGAATCTTAAGAGTTGTCCTCTTTGTTGCAAAGTTTCCCCCACAGGGTTCATCATGGCATGCTCTAAGGATATTAATATACTTCATCTTCTCTAATACATCTCCTCATTATGTTGTATGGGCCTATGTAAAATATGTGTCCAACTATCCAAAAGTAGGAAAAACTCTTTCTCTATCACTGTATAATTGAGTTTTTCCCCTTGTATATTTTTGTTGATGTAATATATAAAATACTCTTTGTTTCCTTCCTTCTGTCCAAGTACATCTCCTATAGAAAATTAGAAGTGTTTATATGGATATGGAAAGGTAAGGTCCAATTTGGTACTCTCAAAACAAAGGTTTTGGTCAATGTTGCCTTGAGTGCTTCAAAAGAGTGTTGACAAGCAACTGTCCACTCAAATTCTACATCTTTGGATAGTAAAAAAAATAGTGGAGCTATAAGGTTGCTAAAGTCTTGAATGAATCTCTTGTAATAGACAACATGTCCTAGGAAACTTCTAACATCTTTGTCTTTGAGGCATAGGGAGTGTTGAGTTTACTTCAGTTTTGTTGGGGTCCACTTGAATTCCTTCATTTGACACAAAATGTCCTAATACAATCCCTTATGTCATCATCATGAAATATTTTTCATGGCTTAGGGATAAGTTATGTTATTGATAACTTTTTAGCACCTTCTCTAGATTGCCAAGTGCTTCATCATATGCATTCCCATAAGTAGTGAAATCATCCATGTAAAATTCCAAGGAATCATGTGCAAAGTCTGAGAATATCTCAATACTGCCCTCTGGAAGGTTGTTGGTACAATACACAACCCAAATGGCAGGACAAAATAAGCATATGTGCCCCAAGGGAATGTGAAAGTTGTCTATATTTTTTGGGGAAATCTTTATTTGGTTGTAGCCACTAAATCCATCTAGAAAGGAAAAGTACTTCTTGCCTGCTAATGAATCAAGTACTTGGTCAATGAAAGGGAGTGGAAAGTGGACCTTCCTAGTTGCAACATTTAGTTCTTGGTAGTCTACACACAATCTCCACTTTCCTCCTTTTTTTGGAAAAATTACCAAAGGTGACACCCATTGACTATCAGAGATAGGATAGATAAAGCATAAATCAATAAATTTTTGTAATTCTAATTTAATTATCTTTGATTGTAGGGTTCATTCTCCTTTGGGGCCGCCTTATGGATTTAAAACCATCATTGATATAAATCCTCTACATGCAAAAGTTAGGGTCTATCCCCTTCATGTCATGGTAATCCAATGTAAAGGTTGTGTGTACTTGTAGTGTGATGTCACTTTTCTCCAATAGTTATTTTAAGTAATAACAATAGATTTAATATAATAAATATTAGAGTTAAGATAATTTTAGTTATGTAATGTTATCAAAATAAATGTGAATAGTCAATGTAAACTATAAACATGTGACAATCAAATAATTAACACAATAAATGGGATAACACCTCCACAAAATAATCATATTAACACCAAAATAATATAGAAAATGTTCCCACTATTGTCAAATCAATGGTTCTTAATACTTATTTGAAAGTAACAAAAAGGTTGCTATCCGACACTTAGAGGAATGGTTATAGGTCTAGGTTTCTTCTAGCATAAACACCCTTGGAGGAAACCAATTCTTACATAGAGCCCAACCTACCTTCATGACATAAACACAACCCTAGCTAGGACACTCTCAGGTGTATGTTATACCCTGAGTTGGACACACACAGTGTGGCCCTTCTCCAAATATTTCAATTCCCACCCATGACCTTGACCTTCATTCCTTTGTTCCCTTTTGGCGGGGTTGGCGGGTGAGGGTGGGTTCAAACCATCACACCCTTTCCCAAAGTTCCTTTTATTAATTATTTAAATAAATAATTATACTTCCCCCTTTTAAAAAGTGTTTATACATATTCTTTATTAATCTCTCTTTTAACCAAAGGATCATAATATCTTTTATTTTCCATCTCCCTTTTAATTCCAAAGGGCCATTGCATAGATTTCTCTTCTTTTGGGGAAAAATTCACATAAAAATTCTCCCACTGTAAATTAGTTGTTGTCCTCAATAGCATGTGATACATATGCATCACAACTCAAAAACATATAATCAATAATTAAAGAAATTGATATTGAATACAATCATTCTTCATATATATATATATTCATCTACATCCTTTTCTTCTTTCAATTCATACATCTCTCTCTTTTAATGTTTCAAGAGAATTATTTCTATCAATCAAAATTATGACACGAATTGTTCATACATACATACCAGAATTTTACAATTGAAGAAACTAAGGATATTCTATATGTTTAATCACATATATTTCAATTTAATCAATTTTCTCTCATGTAACTCTTTCAAAAGTATTACAATGTGATCACACAATAATTACTATGCATATTAGATACTATTTGGCCACTCATAACTTATAAACTTATAATCTATAACTTCAACATACATTCCAAGATGATATTCATGCATTTCAAACTACATGGATATCCTCTCTTTATATATCAAAATCAATGTACAAATAGAATATTAGTCCTATAAAAAGTTATTGGGTTGATCAAGACCAATAGCAATGTACAAATTAAAAAAAAAGATGAAACAAATAATCTTACAATTCATCTTAAATAATAATAGAGTAATAGTAAATTATTACCACCTAGAGAGTACTTTCATAAATAAATAATAGTTTTAATCTTCCTTTAAGAGACTTGTTGAGGGTGAAAACAACACAACATTAAACAAAATATTAATATTCTATTTTCCCTGAAAGAGAAAGATAACACATGGAGATCTAACTCCCAAGGTCCTGGTAATTGGTTCTCAATTATGCTGATTTCACTCAGTGGTTGATATAACTACAATGTTCAAGGGGCCTTTGCTGGTAACACGGAACAAGACTGCACAACATCAAGTAGTCTACGTTTGGGGGGTTTTAAATAAAAGAAAAAGATGAAACAGAGCTTTAAATCAAAGAAACGTGAGTAAAATCATTACATATCCAGACATGCATATCAATAATGAGTGTTTATTCCACCTAACCATAACTACAAAAAGATGTAATCCATAGAATAAACTATGCTACTACATACATCCATAATGCTAATTCAAATACCATCAACATTCACTAAAATTACTTCAAACAAATCACTCACTCATCATCCAAAACACAGATCAAATGAATACAATAACAATTTAATTCATAGATAATCCAATGATATGATCTTGAATCCAGTTCCTTCTATTGACTTTCATCAAACAAGAAAAAATTAAGCACAACAAAATCACTGGCGTATGGATTGATCATGTACCATTAACCTTATCAAAATAGATCCAAACTTTTAAAATCATGACATGAAAACGTATGAAAACTGTAAAATAATCAAGCCTTTTTACTAAACCTTTTAGATTATCTTTCTAAAACATTGAAATCCTAGATCTAGTTTCTATCTTCTATCATCAGGTGGCTGATCTTTCTTCCATTAGCTGACCTTTACAAAGTAGATTCTAATAGTACAAATAGGGTGCCACATGCACGAATTTCTCAATTATCAATCAAGATCCACAATTCATGGAGTCAAAACTGAACAAAAAGTAGACTAAGGAACCCCTGTTTCAAGGCTGATCACTCTGTTGTAAAAAAAAAAAAGAAATCTGATACTCCAAGAAGAGAATGAAACCCACAGATCAAACTTAAAGTTGCACTTATGTCCAAACCCACAAAAAGAGGAGAAGATTAGATAGAGCATGATGAAAAGAGTCAATCATGTTTTCATTAAATGCTCAAGAATGTTCTCATCAAAACTGGAGAACATCTATTGAAGAGTACCCAAATCCAGCCCATCCAACCAATCACCTTCAAATTTGATTCTTTCAAATTCTGCAGAAACCAACCTTTGCATCTCCTTTAACTTGATTAGCTCCTTTCTAGCAGTTCTTACCTCCTCCCGGATATCCATAAACTGATCTAACAATATATTCTCCTCATCATCTCCCTTTTGCATAATCTCTTCAAACCTACCCCTCCATTTCTCCCTTAGTTTATCCAAAGATAGGCCTTCTTTGTTTGAGGAATCTAAGTTGATTAAAATGGCCACAATTTCCTCTAATTCAACCATCTGTTGATTCAAGTCTTTACTCATTTCTCAAATTTCTTCTTGATGTCCATGCATAGCCCTAGACTTATATCTTATGATGCTCACAGTTTTTTCCACAAAATCTTCATTACCCTGCTCAAGAATTGAATATTCTAGCAAGGTGGACTTGGACACTTTGCTGACATCTTCAAGCCTTTTAACACATTCCTTATATTCATCATCCTGCTTATCCAGATCCTTAGCCTACTGGTCTAGATATTCTGCTAATTCAAGAGTAGCTTTATGAATCTTAGAACCCTCAACAAGAACATCATCAACCTCTTGGTTGAGCTTATCCAACCATTTATCCATCATCCCTACGTTGCTTTTAATTTGAATCAAATCATCCACTTCCCTCTTTGTTAACAAAACTAGGGATTCAGGAAGAGCATCCTGTTGAGAAATGGGACTTCAAACATCTTTCAAAAAACTATGGAGCTAATCCAATTGAGCCTTAAGCTCATCCTTTCTTTGTTTATCCTTAATCATTTGGGATTTAGTTGAAGAAGCCACAATATCAATCAAACTCATCTGCTAGTTTCTCATAGGCTTTCCCAAATTTACTACCCCCAACTGTCAGTGATTTGCATATCATCATGACTCTTCTCCATTACAGGTATGGTACATTCAGTAATGATCTCTCCAGCATTAGTGAGCCTAGTAGAGTGAAGAACCCATGCCTTCTTTTTAGGTTTCTCTTTCCCAATTTCTCTCATCATTTCCTCCCAATTCAATGGTTGTGGTTGAACAACTTGTTTTCTTTCTAAGTCCAATTTTAACCAAGTAGGAGCAATAGGAGTAGTGGCTGCCTAGGCTGAAGAAGAAGCAACAATAGTGGAAGACATAGGTTGTGACAATGTAAACCCTGGTTGAGAATCAACTTCCTGCACATTTTGCTGATTACTTTGTTCCTTTTCCTGTGCTAACCTTTCTGCTTCCTCTCTATCCTTCTGTTCTTGCAGCTTTTTAGCCTCCAGCTCCTTCTTTAAACATTCCTCTTCCTCTTTCTTTTTCTCTAACATTTGATCCCGTCACTTCTTTATCTCTTCAACATAGTCCCATGCCTCCTTGGACTTCTTTTCATATTCAACAATTTCAACAGCCTCTCTTTCCCTGTTCAAACATTCTTGCTCTTCCTTTTTCCTATAAGCCTCTTCTTGCGCTTTGAGCTTAGCTTCAATAACTTCTTTTTCTCTTCTTTGTTGGGCCTTTTCCTCATCAAGGTTATGAATTTTCTGTTGCATCATCAACTTATCCCTTTCTTCTTTAATTTTGAGCTCTTGCTCCTTTTGTTGTTGCTGTTGAGCTAATTAATCAGCCTTGACCTTATCTTCCAACTCCTTCTGCTTGACTGCCAACTTAGATTGTGCCTTGGCCTCCTCTTCCTGTTGCTTAGTCGATGCCTCAACTTGTGCCTTAGCATCAACTTCTCTTTTTGCATCTTCAAAGAGTTTCCATTGATCTTCTTCAGTCAATATGTGCTTAGTCCCTGCATCATTTTTCATATCAAAAGATGTTAATGCCAGATGCTCTTTCTCAGATGCAGTCTTTTCTGAATCTGTTTCTACATTATGTATCTCAATTTAATCCTCCATTTTCCTTAAGATCTCTGCTTCACCATGGAGGGCTCCCTTCGGTGATTCTTGACCTAATTCTTGTGCATCATAGGGATGAATAGGTATGTCCCCTACAACAGATGTAGAAGCACCCACCTCCGCAATTGTTTCATCTTCCTGCACCTCTAGAAGGCATTGAGGAACCACATCCTCTTCTTGTGCACTAGAAGGCATAAAATCTAAAGGTTCCTTAGGTGTCATCCTTTTCTTTTCCCTTTAATATCCTTGGGTGGTACTTGCAGTGTTCCTCTTAGATGATGTAGCCTAGGCCTGATTAGTCCTCAAACTCACCCATTGAATACTCCTATCCAACACTGGTCTTGCAATCTGCTTTATGTCGATTGATTCCTCAACATTCCAATCTATTGGATCAAGATCTTTAGTACCAATCTTGTTTGCATCATACTCGGGATCCAAAACCATCCCATCATCAAACAATGTTTCTGGAATGTCTTCTTTTATCCCAAACTCAACCATAAGTGGGATAGGTATCCTTTCATAATTCTTCTTCCTAAGATCATACTCATCCTACAAATCCTCCCAAAAATCCTCCAACATATTAAAGTGTTTCTCAAAGACACTGGGAAGCAAAGCCCTCATCTTGTGCTTGAGGTCATAGTATTTCCTTGTCATGTACAAGCCCAACTTCAAATAAAATAATTCATCACAAACAACCTTAGCTGCCTGAATGTGTGGACAACAAAAGGCCCCTAGCTTCATCGGAAACTTAAGGAACCCAGTCTTGTGTTTGTTTCCAAACTAGAAATTAACAGCCAAGGCTTGATAAATAAACTCCATTAAAATGATCCTACCACCACAACATCTTGGTAGAAAATGGGGGTGACCATCAAAGCCTGCTAACTAAAATAGGTGAATGTGGGATACTAGATAAACCAATTCCCCCATTCATTTACAAAAGCCATTTCCTCCCTGCTAAGCCTATACCCAACATCACCATTAAGCTTGTTAATAATGACATAAAGAAAGGCATCATTAACCCTTCTATAATGTTGCTCTGATGCTTGCAAGGTGAGCTGGTTATAATACTCCCACACTCTCTTATGTCCTTGGGCTTCCCCCAATATACCTACTATTTGAAGTCCAGGAAAAATCCCCACTCGAGCAACTGCATAAACTACATAGGAGGTCATAAAGAAACACTTGGTTTCTCTCACTTTTATCATCTGATTGCGAATGTTGTTTGATACTATCATTGACCAGTCAAATTTTTTCCTCCCATCCAAAATAGCTTGGATAAAAGGAAACATCCATTCCTTAAATAGTGAAGCATCCCTTTTCCCAAACACCCTAGAAAGGAACATGATTATATCTGTAATTTCTTTACTAAAGTCTACCCTTTTAGGCTGGTCTAGAAGCTTGGTCAAAGACTTCTTCTCCACCCTCATCCAAGTGTTATTCATGTGAAACCTATTCCTCTCCTTATTATCACTATAAAGCTTCAAAGCCTTCGCCTCATTTAATTGCTTAGGATTCTTGGGATCAGGGATATTAAACAAGAATTTGATCATTGGAGGTGTGAAGTCAATAATAACATTACCCTTTACATCCACACACTGCCTAGTAGTAGGGTTAGATGCTCCAACTACTGCGAGAATCAACTCTAGACATAATTGGAAAGATAGGGGGAAAAGTGCAACATGTGCCAGTCTTGATTGAACAATCCTTTCTATCCTTCCTGTGACCTGCTCCTCAGTGAATGTCTCCTCATGCAATTCTTCATAGTTAAAAGGGCCCAAATTGGTGTCAGTAATATCAGCCTAGTTGGAATCAATTTTGCTAGCTATGAGGACAACCTCCTTATGCTTACATCTCAAGGTATATGGGAGCTATTCCACTTTGATCTTCTTCGGCCTAACTCCTTGCCATGAAGTTTCACCTAGCTGGCTCATCTGAGAGGCCTCATCTGATGCTCCCAACATTTCTTATTACCTGCAACAATTCCTTTTATTAGATGAACAAAGCATCTAAGTTAGTCAATCATATAATCCCTCCTCCATCCTCCTAAAATAATATTTACTTGGTCCAACTATGCCTTTATCAGATGCAGAACCATAGAAGTATTAGGCATAAACAATAATTCTTATCATGCGGCGGGGCCGAGATCAGAACTGGATATGGAGTAAAATAGTGGTAGAAGTGGGAACAGAATGGGAACAAAACCAAAATAGGGTTGGAGGCGGACGAGAACGGGAATCAGACCAAAAATAAATGTTAATCCCCAAGTTCAACTTCCCCTCCGGATCCACTTCCGACCAAGAGTAAAGATATAGTGACATCATAATAATGAACGAGAGTGGATCAATTCTAGCAAACAGAGAGTATTTAAAACAAGACGGTCATATGAACCATAAACCCTAGGTCAGATGGGCCCCAAAGGAAACTAGAAATAACATAGTTTATCCCTCCTATAGCTCCTCCATACAAAAGTCATTAAAACCATGGAAAAGGTTATATTGCAAAACCCTAGTTCCCTTGATACGTCATTTACAAAAACTAGGGCACAACGAGAAACCTATACGAACAACCCAAAACCAATGTGAGAAAACCAGAACATGGTCTCAAAATGAAATACATTACCCAAGCAAGGAAACCCCTTCAAAAATTGAAACCCTAGTCAAAACCAGAGTACAACAAATGAACCTGCCATGAAAGCAAAAACAAAACAAACAACAAAACCAAAAATGACAAACAAAAACAAACCCAAAATGAAATGGAACGAAAAAAGGAAGAACCAAACAAGCAGAACAAGAAGAACAACCAAAAAACCAATAAAGGAGACAAAAAGAAAGAACAAAACCCTCTGCGAATGTGCAAAACAACACCTCGAAAGAAGAAACATGAAATGGGAAAAATAAGAAACCCCTTCAAAAATTGAAACCCTAGTCAAAACCAGAGTACAACAAATGAACCTGCCAAAAGCAAAAACAAAACAAACAACAAAACCAAAAATGACAAACAAAAACAAACCCAAAATGAAATGGAACGAAAAAAGGAAGAACCAAACAAGCAGAACAAGAAGAACAACCAAAAAACCAATAAAGGAGACAAAAAGAAAGAACAAAACCCCTCCTGCGAATGTGCCAAAACAACACACTTGAAAGAAGAAACATGATAAGGAAAAACAAAGAAACCTACCTCAAAAAACTCCTCAGGATTGACCGAAATTTTCCAACATTTGCTTTGCAATTCGCCCCTGGTGATCAAATCAATTCTTTCAAGTGGTTTGCTTAAATAATTCACATAATAATAACAATGAGGTAGTTTAAGCATAATTGAACCTTTAATCATTAATTCTCGCGTATAAATAGGCAACATTTAATGCCATAAATGTGGTCGTTCAGGGATGGAGCCAACAACATGAACAAATAGTTAGGTCAAGTCAACAAAACATCAAAAGGTAAGGCAGACGCAGAGTCAGGTTGAAGACAAGATAAAGAAACCAAACAAAAGTTCCCTACTTCATTTCCAACCCCGGACCCAATCTTGACAAAAGGGCCAACCAAAAAATAACAAACGAAGACGAGGGCAGAGACAAAACTGAAATGGAACTTCACAAAGTTTGAAGTTCGATTCCAAGTCCGGATCTAGTCCCGACCAAAAAGTAAAGAACAAAACACATAAGCACAAGGGAAGCAGGAACAGAGCGAACATCGTACCCGGCCCAAACAACAAAGAAAGCAAGGAAGAAAAAGAGCAGAGACAGAGTCAGGACGAGAACACAAAATGAAAACTTGAAACTTCCAATGTGAGTTCCAATCATGATTCTACTCCCGTGAGAGAAAACAAAAACAGAAGGAATGACCAACAAACAAGAGGACGAACCAACACAAATGTTCATTGAAAACAACCAACAAAACAAAGGAGAAACAAAAGAGAAGGCATAGTCAAAGTCATTACTATATACGAACTAGAAACCTTGAAAGAGTTCCATGTTTAGATTTGGTTCCAGACCCGCCTCCAATAGAACAAAAGACAGACTTAGGAGAAAAACAAAGAACTCGTAAGACCAAACCAAAAAACCAAAGGAAAACAAAAAAAAAGAAAAGGGGGACCCATTTTGTTCCAAAATAAAATAAAATGGGATGGTTATGCAAGGCATAACAAGACTATGTTAATTACATTTCAATTTAGTTCTAGGATGAAGATTCGTTCAATTATGTTTTTGGATTAAGTTTTGGCTATAACAATAAGGATACCTCACATTGACAACCATGTTGTAACCCTCAAATAAAGTGGAATGTGATTTTTATTGGAGATCTCTTCACAACATTAAATAACTATTGGTACACAAGAAGAGGAAATATTATGTCATTCCATAAATATGTCCCTAGGTTTGGACACCTATTGATATACAATATTATTAGATTGTGTATATAAAAAATAATCAATATAAATTTATAATTTAAATTTTCTTAGAGGTTGTCTCTCACCCTATAAAACTCAACATGTCCCTATGTCTTGTCCTAAGAAAATTTATGTTGGGAATTGATGAAGCATTATTTCATTCTAGCCAATGCACTTAAAAAAAACAATATTTTCAAGGTTTAAGATGTAGAAATAACATGCCCCTATGGCTTTATATCCTATTATTCTCAACAAACTTATTGTCACTTCTCTAAATTTAAAATATAAATCCAAGGATCTATGGGTTATGGGCCCATAATGTAACTTACATTAAACAAATATAGATGTTGATTTTGCACAAACATAATAAGTATAGTAAAATAAATCAAAATAAATAGAAGAATAATTGAAATATCCTCCTAATTTTCACCCTAAAAAAATACAAATACACTAAGTCTTATTTCAAAGACAACTTAAAATAAGAGGGTGCTACTGAAATAGAAATATGAAATTAATACCACTAAAGTGATCATCTCTTATTTGAACTCTTGTGATATACATATCAATGTTCCAAAAGCTTTGTGAATCATCCAAAACTATTTTCAAATTTGATATCTAAGGTCCTATAATTCAAACTTAGGCTTTTTATGATATTTAAAAAAAATCTATAATAATTAAACTAGAAATATGAATGAAACCTTTGAAGAACTTCCTAATAATGCTTGTATCATAATGAATTACTAGATAGGATGTTTTAATGGCTAGCGAACAACCATAGACAAAATCCCAACAAATGCTATACATATATTGTTTAAACAAAGATAAAGGCTTACTCTTACAAAGTTTACTTCTCTTGTAATCCAAGATTAAATTAATTGGTCCCAAGTTGAGTTGTACAATTATGATTTATAGGCAACGGTTAACTCCAACATCTAATTTATTTACAATTTATATTATGTGATGCCAACTTAACAACTAGATATTATGGTTAAAATTATTTATGCTATTAACAACATATAATTTAAATTTACTCTCAAGGGAGGGTATGATTTGATTTTCATATAATACAAGTACATAAATTACTCCAAATAAAACTAATTTTACAAAATAAAAAATATTTTTCATCTTATCAAGATGGGGTGAATTTGTACACAATCAAGATAATAAGTTTGAACCTTATTTCATCTAGAAACCCAATGAACTATATTGCAATATATATGGTTTATCAATTTTTTTTACTAATTATTATGGTTGATGGTAACTTAACAACATGATATGTGGCTATTGTCACCAAAAGGATCATAAGTTGAAGTACCCTACATGTTGAAAAAATGTACATATTTGACTTAATAATTAGTGGGTTATCCCTTCATCACTCTATCACAAATTTGACTTAATAATTAGGATTATGCCAAAGGTTTATGTAGAGTCCCTAAGTCACTCAATGTTGAAGTTTAGTTTGGATTTATGTTTTCTAATTTTATATTAGATCCGTAGTAATAAAAATATTCCAATATGTATCCAAATGCTCGATTGAAATTCGGATGCATTATTTCATCAATTTCTAGCATAGTTTGTCTAGAGGTCACCCAATTATCTTAAGTTAAAACGTATCAACTTTTTCTTCTTAAACTACTGACCTAGATCTTCTAAGATTGATCATATATTGTATTGGATTATATTTATGTTGGATTTTCTTATCTTCTCCATGTAGTTTGAATTTTCTTTCTACTTTCAATACCTTTGGAAGGCAAGGTGATTCTAATTGAATAGGGTAAACAAAAAGGATGTGTGGACATAGTTATGAATTTTCATTGAAAAAGGGCTCTAGTTGTGTCAATGAATATAACATTTTGGTGTCTGAATATGAATGAAGTAATAAAATCTACCTTGCACATGGGAATACGTATGAGTGTGTTGCTGCAAAACAAAACACATATGAAGGGATGCTAGTACAATTAGTGATTCAAGTTGCTTTCAAATATTAAGATAGAAATTTTATAAATGGTAAAGTAGAAACACATTCATAACAAGAGATAAGAAAGATGTAGAGTCCTTGCCAGACAAAAAAATTGAGGTTTTAGAAATTGTTCATGTAGTTGTGGTAGTAGTTGTTTATACAATGTCGAGTAGTCACGATCTTAGTTGTGTGCATTGGAATGGCAAGATGGAATGTAATGCTACATGATGTTAGTAAGAAAGTGGTCATGCTCACTTTGTTAGAAAATAATCAAATGGGAAGTTATAAATTTTGCTAGTGTTAATTTAGAGTGTGTATTATTCATTCTATAGACCTTGATCGATCATTTAGAGTTTGGGTAAGTTGAATGGTTTAAACACTCAAAATTTTGGATAGAGTTAGTCAAAAATTTACAATCTTCAAACAATGTTAGTTATGACCATTTTTCATTGTTTGAAACATTGTTTGTATGTATATGTATATATATATATATGTGTGTGTGTGTGTGTGTGTTTATATAAATGTTTGTGTTTTCCATTTTGCATTTATATACATATCCAACTAGCTATCTTGCCTATTGATGTTTTAATTTGTGTTTGTGGACATAGGTTATATGTACCATGTTTGAGGCAATAGAATTGGAATTTGTAAGCTCCTATATGTTCTACATTTTCATACATTTTCATTCTTAGGTTGTTTTCTGATTTGCTCGGATTGTTTGTAGAAGGCGAAACCAATGGCTTCTGAAGGGGTTGTGCATATATATATATATATATATATATATATATATATATATATATACATATGTATAGATAGATATATATACATTGACACATAGAGGGGTTAGAAATGCAAACATTGGATAGGCAAATCTTTGACTAAGTTGTATGGTTCACCTTGTAAAATTTATGTGTTCAATAGTGATATTTAATCATGCAATTGGCAAACAATTCATGATATTTAAACATCGGGTGTGTACATTATCTATTTTTTGACATAGCAGGAATAGCTATAGAATAGTATAGGATGTTGATCACAAGCATTTATATGTGTGTGTATTGGTGCATATATATATATATATATATAGCAGTGATGTTTTGATCAATCATTTAGATGTATGATTTGTCTTGTTAATTTTTGTTGTTGTTGAGTAGTCATATTTAATTTGGCAGTTGGCAAACAATTTATGATCTTTAGACATTGTAATGTATATGCATATTAACTATTATTTGGAATACTAGGGACAACTAAACAATAAAGTCTATATGTGTGTGTGTGTGTGCGCGCGCGTGCATGTATGTGTATATGGTATGTATTATTATCATATGTAGTATTATGTACATATATAAATATATATGTATGTGTATGTATATATAATGATACATATATATATGTGTGTGTGTGTGTGTGTGTATAGTATGTATATGTATATATAGTGCAACTGCTTATACATATATATAGATGTGTATATATAGGAATATACATATATACATATATATATACACACACACAAATATGTATGCATGTTTGCATGCATATGTACAGATGAAGAGTGCATTTATGGATAGTAGAAATATGTCTATATGCATTATATGTGTATATCTATATTTTTTCATGATACACATGCACGTTAATATATATATATATATATATATATATATATATATATATATATATATATATAGGTAATATGTAGACATAAACATAATCAAAATTATGTATTTGGAAGCTATTTTTTTAATTTTATTTATGTAATGATAGAAGAACATAGACCCATAAAATGCAACAATTGTAAAACGAGTGTCTAAAAGAGGTACAAACTGACAATCACAAAGCATTTGAGAAGACACAGATTGAATGATAAAAGATGTGGACATTTCCCAATTACTTAGATCCAATTTAGGTTTTCATTTAATAAATCAAAAGGAAATTGGAACACATGTGCATAGTAAATGCATATAAAAAAAATCAATAGAAATTCACCGATTAAATACAAAAGAGTGGGAAAAGTATGAAACAACACTTTACAGGGAAAGTATAAAACGTTACTGTAATAGCCATATGATGTTAGAAATGGTTCCTTTGACACTCGCAAAACACCAGACATAGATTTAACATTTTTTACATGAGGACATTTTCCAATTACTGAAAACCAATCTTCATTTTCATGTAATAAATTGAAGTGTAGTTGCATTGCATGTGTGCATGCGAAAATTAGCTTCCATTTTTTATCATGATCAACACACTATCATGTTAGGTCTTTACTAAAACATAATGAAAAGTGCTTAAGGAAAACAATGAAGTAAACGATATATGAGTGTAGCAAAATGCAATGCTGCACTGGAATGAGATGAAATCAGATAATGTTTATATAAATAGCTATTTTAAAAAATATTTGTGCTGACATATGTTTTGTTCAATAAGCCTTGCGGAAACCAGGATAAATATCCTTGATCAAGTTGCCAAAATCAGAAACATGGTATTTGGTAGATTACAATCAACTATGAGATATGCAATTTATAGAAATCCAAATAGTGTTATGTACATAGAATTAGTCAATTTGATGCATATGGAAATGGCAAATTCATTGTAAGTATAGTTGCATGTATATCAATGACCACCAACTGAGACATTTTTTGAAACTTCATTTAGTGAGGTGACTACATCCATAGATTAAAAGTAGTAATTAGTGCATGCAAGAAATAGTTAAAAGCACAAAGAGTGAAAATATTAGAAAAATAAATTATTAAATATAAAAGAGAGACAAGATGAAAAGAAGCTTACAAATGTCGTTTGAAATGCTTGTGAGAAGGGAGCAAAGATAGGTGTTTCAAAGATGAGAGACATAGATCCTCTCAATAGACATAGATCTTGTCAAATATGGTATTTGATAGATTACAATGAATTATGAGATATATAACTTATACAAATCCAAATAGTCTTGTGTACATAGAATCAGTCAATTTGGTGCATATGGAAATGACAATTTCATTGTAAGTAAAGCTTCATGTATATCAATGATCACCAATAGAGACGTTTTTTGAAACTTCACTAATCTTGGTGATTGCATCTAGAGGTTAAAAGTATTAATCGGTTCATGCAAAAGAATTGTTAAAAGCTGAAAGAATGAAAATATTAGAAAGAGAAATTGTTAAATATTAAAGAGAGACAAGATGGAAAGAAACTTACAAATTTCCTTTCAAATGCTTGTGAGAAGGCAGTTAAGGACAACTGTTTCAAATATGGAAGACATAGATCTTGTGAACAGACACAAATGTCTCTTTCATGGAACAATGCAAATGACTGAGTAAGCAACACCAAAAAATGACAATGTAAAAGATATAGGAACTTACAAATCTCTTTCTTTTTGTTTTGAAAAGTGAGTACATGAAGAATGAAAGAATTGGATCACTTATTATGCATATATCAGGAGAGGGAAATGGGAAGTCCAATGGAGAATGCATCTATTACATGTGGACGCAATGATCTTCAGTGAATTTGAATAACATGGTAGAGGAGAGAAGAAACATTGAGAGTTGGGTGAAAACAATTGCTTTTATGGACAAAGATCGAGTCACCACATGCAAGAAGGCAGTTGCTAGTACATATCAATGCTATTTATCAAACCATGTATCTCTATCGATGCTTAGTAGGTTGTTTGGAAATCTGTTTGGGAAGGTAGACAAAGTAGATCAACTTCTTTCCAATTCCCCCCATTCTCAACTATGATGGATATAGGTTGTGTAAGTAGAGAAAGATGTAGTGCTTATAAGGCATTGTAATCAATTAAATATACATTGAAAATCAATGAACTTAATACCATAAGCCATTAATGATAGTTGCATTACACTCTATTGATATTAAACAAAAGTGGCAGACTATATATGCATAGCTCAATTATTTGGGTGATATGTATGCATAACAAGAGTAGGTGCAAGAGCACAAACATATCAAAGAAGTTCAAAAAGCCTTGAGGAATTTCAAATATAAAGAATGAAAATGATTTACTATATATGCATAAAAGTGTCATTATGATGCTATGCATTTGTAGTGAGAATGGATGGAAAAGGACAAGTATATGAAAGAATATTAGAAGGTCATAGGAATTTGTGACTATTGAAACAAGGCATTTGTAAGCTGCTATGTCTTTTATAGTGTCATTTTATACTCGTTTACATGTTTGCATTTTATTGGTTAATGTCTAGTGTTTTTTGTTGTTTGCATTTTGTATGTTAATGTCCATTCTTCAGTAGCGTTGATTGTTTATGTGGGTTAGTATTTGTTGTTGAGTTAAATACTGAACACCACAATTCACTAATGTCTATTTCTTTTCTTTCCATGATTAAGAATAGAGATACCTAATTGGACACGTTTGTAAGTTCCTATTTCTTTTACAGAGTTTTTTTATAGTTCTTTGCATTTCTACATCAAGAGACAATATTAGTTCTAGTGTCAATCACAAGGGGTAGAGAAGGTGCCATTATTGAATCATAGTGTTTAGTGTTTAATT
This sequence comes from Sequoia sempervirens, assembly GCA_007258455.2. NCBI lineage: Eukaryota > Viridiplantae > Streptophyta > Pinopsida > Cupressales > Cupressaceae > Sequoia > Sequoia sempervirens. The sequence continues at coordinate 31,924 of VDFB02296000.1, forward strand.
CAATAACATGGAATGAATCATAAAAACATTCAAAGACAATGAAGAATAGACATTAGATGGTAAAATGGATGAAATATAAAGCAACAAGAATGATCAAATACAATGCAATGATATTAACAAGTATACAATGACAATATAAAAGTTATAGCAACTTACAAGTGCCTTGTTCTTCATTTCGAGAACAATAGACATAATACTGACAATAGACACAGACAGGTTCAACTTTCATTAGATAATGTATTCAAGAGTATAGGCAATGCAAAAAATGATAGTGTCAAAGGAACTTACAAATTCCGGTTTTTGTTGTTTGCTACATAGTAGATGTAAACCCTTTAAAGAGACACAAAATCTAGCCTTGTGAAACAACTTGACCCAATGAGCAAACAATGCAAATAATACTTTGGTCAGAAAAAATTGAACTCAATGTTATTTTGTTTATTTACCATGCTTAAGATTGGAGATAACTACTTGCAGTTCAACTTATTTGATTAAAATGAGAATTGTTCGTATTTGGTATACTTTTTGGATTTGTGACTTTAACCCTGTCAACCAAAGTATTGCTTGTGTTCTTTCATCTGGGGAGAATAATTGCAACTATCCTTTGTTGAGCACACTCTAAGCTTGATAGCATTAGTTGTCAAAGACCCTTGCAATCCAGGGCACTTGCTAATAGTGAAGGACATGTAGTTATGAATGCTGAGAACAATAAACAGTAGACATTAATACATGAAATACAGAGTTGCCAAATAGTATAGCATAACAATGTAAATTATATAGTTAGCTACAATTGATTTTTTATTTTCTATCAAGACATAGACATAAATCCTACTACAACATAGGTTTCACTTTTATGAAATTGTTTGAATAAGTGAATAAACTATGCAAAATATGACACCTTAAAAGGTTTACGAACTTACAGATGACTTTGTCAATGTGCCAAATAATGCTTTTAGCAGTAAGAAGGGTAGTAATTAGTATTGCCTCTTTCATATTGTCTTTTTCTTCCAATGGAAAAATCTGTAACAAAGAGACTTTGATGAGGTCATAACAATGGAAGAAATGTGTGAAATAGATTATTGTTGTTGTTTACACTTACTATCATTTGACTATGGTTGTTAATTAAATTGACATGCATGATTCCTGATTTCGATGGTTTTCCAAAAATTGTGGTAATGGCAGAACCATAAATGATCATATCATTGCCTCGAAATGGTAAAGTTGATTGCTTTTGTGCATGTGTGGACAATGCTTGGTGGCTCTGTGGTATGTGTTTCCAACCTATATATTGTAGATTGAATGATGAGAAGAAGTAGATTGATAAATAAACATATGAAGAGAAAACCTCTGTGTGACATAAAACAGATATTGCACTTGCCTCTTTTCATCCTATTTGTCAAGTGACCAATGCATTTTCTATTGTGCAGTAAGTGCAGTATGCATTTTCCATTTGTTCTACCAAGCATATGCAATGAGATGTTTATGTCAAGTATGTCTTAAAACAAAGAGGGGAAAAACATTATTAAGATCTCATATGATTTTAAAGTTTGCTGATTTCGAATGTGAGGTATTTACTTTTTTGCAGATGCTCTAGATGCTATGGTACATGTTGGGAACTACTAAGATATATGTTGGATGAAATTGCAATAGATTTGCAATTTGCAAGGAGCAATTTTGAAACTTCGAATGTAGGAAAAAAATATCATATCATGGTTAAGCTGCAACTCAGTTCAACGATGCATAACAATTTTGATTTTCCAATCTGGTTCCAATAAAGAAATCAATGCCTTGCAATGCTTTAGCGATGTTCTGCATAGTAGCATATTTGCTTCATAATGGGTGTCAACTCATTTGCAATGGGATAGCTATGCAAAATATGTCCAAAATATGGTTGATATTGTTGTCTTGAAACAATAACTAAGTGAAGATCTAAATAAGCAGTACAATCGAATAGTACTTATTCTTATTAGAGACACAGATAGTTCGAACAACAATTGACTCAGCAATGCTTTTATATTCACTGAAATTGCATGCTTTTTTTTTGCATTTTAACCTAGTCAACAACTAGGGGAATTTGGTCTCACTGAATATGATATGTTGAAAAACACTTTGAAGCTACTCTGGAAAAGAGTTGTTCAAAATATAATGTACCTATTTGAGTTAGTACTTTTGCATAAAATCCATATTGTTGATCTATTATATTGAGTCCATTGATTATGAAAAAGAACGTGCTAGCTTGTGCTTTCCAAAAGTAGTTTCTCCTCCAAGTAGTTGATCAAAGATAAGGAATTGATGCAAAGTGCCTAATTCAAAGTGGCACATTACATGGTCAAGAATTCTTTTCTACAATAACTTCAAAGAGCTTTTCAACACACTGTATTTGATGCGACCTAATTGTCTCAATTGTTGATTGTGTTAAAAATTGAAGCATGGGGAAATATTTCAATATGGTAAAGAGATTGAAAAAGTAG
>VDFB02296001.1:0-21094 GCA_007258455.2 Sequoia sempervirens
TGCAATGGACCAATAGAATACCATGGTGGGAATGATAAATTCCTTGGTGGAATATTTAAGTGCACATGAATATTATGATCCACCATGATCTATAAAAGTAAATAATACTTGAGATGAGATCACAAATAAAGTTACCAAATGGAAGATCCATGCTCCTAAGATCTAGTAATTTTTTGGATTTCCACTAGAATCATATATGTAGAATTTAGAACAAAGATCAAGTTGGACTTATGTATAATTTTGTAACTTGGGTCCTATCGAGTGTGCCAAAAAATATTGATATTTATGCTCATACTTTCATACACCCCTATATCAACATAGGAAATCTTATAAATGTGAGACTTGACCTACAAGATAACCTCAAATATTTTAGAATGTAGATATTTATATAATTCTTAATAAATTTATTGATTGAAGGGAAAAGAGGAGGATATGTCTTGAAAATGGAACTAAACAACTTAGGAAATTCACCATGAGAGTTATTGACATCAAAGATTTCATAGAGGTCATTTATCTTAAATACATTAACTCCACAGTAAAAGGGCATATGATCATACATGGTTCTAGTACTAGAAATGATAAAATTCAAGAAACAAGTTAAGATAACTAACACAAATTAATTGAATAACTAGTAAATAACATTGAATAGAAGAACGAAATAAAAGGCACATCCATAATGTGTGTGTATATTATAGATCTACGTAAGGTTATTTTTTATATTTTTAAAAAAGTGTTAGTTACATGATTAGGAGTTGTAAAAATATCAAGGCTTTCAAGTAATTTTACTTTTTGGGAAAATTGGCTCAAAATTTATGCTACATATGCATTTAGTGGACACTTCTACTTGGAAAAGTTATGACACATATCTAATTTAGCTAGAATGAATCCAACTAGACCATATGCTTGATCAAAAAAGAATTAGAAATTAAAAATTCTTAAATTCACCTATGTTGATAAGTTGGCCTGAAGTATGACACAACTTTGAACTATTACCTCATAATTATCTACATTCATGTTTAAATTATTGTCTAGACATGTTTGATGTTTTAGTGAATTTAAATTATTCTTTATATATTCATCATTTTCTACATCCATGTTTAAATAATTAATTATGTCATTAAATAATTCTTTGTTGTTCTTAATATATAATTTTATTCAACATAGCCAATAGTGGTAGAGTGTTGGCCCCATGGTTGTCCTTATTATAAGCTTCCAAAAAAGTATAATTTTAATTAAATTAAATTAAAATATTATAGTACATTCTTTGAGTCCATGGGACTTTCACCAAAAATCAGGCTGTTACGCGTAATGGAAAAAATAGCATATTATCAAATATTTAAAATATGGAGTGCACCCGGATATTGAAGTCCTTGATCAACAAAAAGAAAAATTAATTTTGATGCACTAAAAAATCTCTGGCGTATCTGGGTCTACCTATATGCAGATTGTAGTGGGTTTGGTGAAACTTGATTAAGGAAAAATATTAATAAAATACTATGAAACAATTGGGCTTACTAGATATCATAGTTGCAAATATAAATTTGAAAGAAAGGAATTTTACTCCTTTGTGAAAAAGGCTGGTGACCCTGTGGTGAGCATCACTCCTTAAAAATGTTGTTTATTGAAAAAAACTAGTTTTTGAAGGAGATGCAAAAAGAAGTGCAATATGATTTCAAAAAAATTGAAAAAAATATATTTAGAATCTACAGACAAAATGTCACAAATCATTATTTTGCATCATCTTCAAATTCCTCACGGTTTAGCCGCTATAGGTGCCCAAAAGTGAAGATTTAGTTATAAAAATTATTTCAGTGTCCAATTTGGCCAAAAATTGTAAACAGTATTGTGGGATCACCCAAACTAGAGTTATTTTTCTCATTGAGTGCATTCAAAAACTTACATTGACTTATTTTCATATTTATCTCTTCCATGTTCTCCACATTGGCATTCCCCACTTCAACATTAGTCATTTCAATGCTTGTCTCTTCAACGTTTTCCACATCAGTATTCCCCACTTCAACATAAGTTGCTTCAATTCTTGTCTCTTCCATTTTCTCCACAGATCAATGTTCCCTTCTTCAACATAAGTTGTTTTACTGTTCATCTCTTTAACATTCTCCTCTCTAATGCTCACCTTTTCCACATTCACCATTAAATTAGATGCTTCAAAATTCATCATTGCTTGAATTCTCACTCCCAAATCTTTGTTATTTCACCTCCTCTTAATGTCCCTCCAATTCTTCAAGTGTTAGGACTTTCCTCTTTCTCTTTTCTAGCTAACATTTTTTTATCATCCATAACTACCAAATAATCTTGATAAAACTCTCTCTAAAATACAAATAGATCATTTTTTAATTTTAATATATATACTTAAAAAAATAGCCCTTTGTTTAAATATACAAAACTTTCAAAATTCCTTTATTGAAGATTATTAAAAAATAGCGTTGAACATTCCTTACAATACCCACTTCTTGATTTTTTTAAATGGTGCTTGAATATCCCTAAAAATATCCACTTGCTAAATATTATTTAAATTTTAGTTTTTGAATATTCCCCAATATATCCACTAGCTAAAGATTCTTTCTAAAAATGGTGCTTGAATACCCCTTAAAAAAAAATTAGTGTATTCATATTTCTTTAAACATTTCTTAAGCAAATAAGAGAATACAGTATAATTTGCAATGTGATTGCTCTTGGGTATAGTACTATTGTGTAGAATATTATAGTAAAAAAATGTTTGCAATCCATCTTTGAAGTAGATAATTATTTGAAAACATATTTTTAAGACAAATATTCATTATGTTAAAATTCAAAATCAAAATCCCTCCTTTCCTCCTTACACCTCTTGATTTTAGTTTGTTTTAAAACATAAAATCCAAACCAAAGGTTTGGATCTACAAGTATAATGGTATGCTTCCATCTATTACTAATATTGACTTCAATAATATGAATGATGACTTTATATTAATTTTTTTATAAAATTAATATTTTGAATTGTATTTGAGAATGCCTAATTTTAAATTATCCAATTTTTTCAAAATTTAAATCTAATTTTCTAATTATTTATAAATTTTTAAACATAAAATTATATATTATTTATATTACTTTAACTTAATATTACTAAATCTTTAATAAAAATATTTAATAAAAAACTATTAAAAATATATATTCCAAGCACTAAAATCAATTGTATTTGTCTATAAAATAATTTTGAAAAACACTTTCATTTACTAGTCAAGTTGTCTATATACAAATTTATATGTTTGTCTCCATCAAAATTGAAAAAATGTCACTTTTGTACATCCTTTATTTATGAAAACTAGAAATAAATTACACATTTCATATATATTAATAATCTATCTAGAAGTGCTTTGAATCATCACCTAAGTATAACTAAATTTAATTTTAATGGAAGAAACTACTCTTTTTAGTCATTTTTGGTTTGTATTACCTTGCACTCACCCTACTAAATGTTCTAATTGCATTTAGTATAGTAAAATTACAATGTAAATAAAAAGTTGATAATATTGATGAATGACTTTCGTTAGAAGTCCTCCTATGCATAGGTGAAAGAATAATGATAACAAACCACTTATGGATTGAAACTAATCTTTTCAATGGATCACTCCAAGAAGTCAAGGAGAATGTTTACAGAATTGGCTCTAAATCGCTAGATTTACCTATGTATGTCATGATAAAATTACAAAGATCAAAATGGGAAAAAAATCAAAGCATCATACCAATACTATCAACATTAATATCCATGAGAAGGGTAATTACTGTACATGAATATGAAGGAATTACACTAAATAAGGCCATAATCGATACTAGTAAATTGAAAGACAAGAATTAACATTTACATCTATATTGAGGGTTAACACCATTAAAGGGCTCTATATAGATCCATTGTTCTCTTCCAATTGCTATTCAAAAATGTGAAATAATTCCTACAACATTATATGAAAGAAAGAAGAAAATCACTTACAATTAATCTCTTCATGGCACCTACATATATGTAGGCTTAAATCCACCCTCTATTCTTGTTAATTCAAATTACTCATATCAATATTCTATTAATCATCATGTTTAATACAACAATCATTGACAACTATTTTATTACATGGTCTATAATTTATAAATAGATATTCAAAAATAAAAAAGTGTTATATATAGCATACAATTTGTTCTCCTTATCAATAATCCATAAATCCATAAATATTGTTAATTTAAAAAACAATATTGTAAATCTAATACACCTACTTTTAAATATTATTATATAAAAATAAAATTTAATATATCTTATAAAAGATTTGCAATTACTAACATATCATTAATGTACATAAAATTTGTTGAGTCTTGGGTTTGCTCTTTAAGGTCTCGAGTTCAACTTCGAGGCATGATCTCTATCCAATGCGTCTGGTTTGACAGACAGTTTGGTGGATCTCCAAGAATTAGTCTTGCCTCAGCTCGCCCCATTCCAAAAATGCACCTTTGAATTGATCTCAGGAACTAAAATGCTGAGTTGAGACGGGGGACACCCTGAATTATCAAAAAATGTATAAAAAATAAAATTTGTTGTAAAGATAACCATTAGTGCACCTAAGATGCAAGTGCCTGTGAATCATAAATTGTGGGGCCCAAATTTGAAGTATCTAAAGATATGCTGGGGAAAATGCTTTTTGGGTGGGTATTTGCTTTCTATTGTGCAGCAATACCATTAAAGAAACCACTAATATATCATTCATACGAGCAATGGGGATAAGGACTGCAATAAATTTGAAGCTTCCACACATGCTCAGGCCTCCAAAAGGGAACATCCAATTATTAGGATAGACAAAATGCTCTTTTTTAAATCCTTGAACATGCAGTCCAAGCTCTGTGGAATAAATCTACAACTTACATTCCCCATTTGAATGAGGATAAGTAAAATGCACATTGCCCACCATTGGATGTGCACACAAGGTCTGACCCGTGAGCTTAATGTCTTATTTTTCCCCCTCTCACAGTAATCGATTAAGCCTTTATATATATAGAATAGAATAGAAGAATTTTAACGTCCACGAGACCAAAAGACGGTCTATGGGACAGCGAGTACACGTCCTTCCATTCTACGTAGACAGTGCAGAAATTAACCTAATACCAAATAATTAAATCAATGTTTGATACAACAGTTTAATGCCACTGACCAGTACGTCTGGTCGTATTAAATAAGTTTGAAAGCCTAATAATGAAGGCGGGCAGGAGAGATTTGAAACTAAATGCAGTCATTTCTACTTTTTCAGTGAGCATCTAAACGTACAGTTTAACCCAATTTTTAGGTTTTTTTATTTTTTGGGAGCTATGATCATAAATAGGGGAGAAGTCTAAGTTACCGCCACCTATTGAATTATCGCCACCTCCATGTTCATTTAACCCCCCCAAAAAAAAAATCACTTTGATCCATTAAAAAACTTTATTTTATTGAATAAATAATTACAAAAACATCAATGGCTGCTCATTAAGTGCTAAATTGAATGAGACCCATTGACTTTTGAGTGGATTTGAATGATAAAATAGTTATAATTGATTGAAATTATAGCAAATGGATACTGGGACATTAGGTGGCGACAACCGGACGACACCTCTAGAAGGTGACTTTTTGACCCGTACGTGCATATTGAACACTCTCGCGTTCGACCGAATTTCCCACAAGCCAAAACCTTAGTTATAATCACTTAACTCATGAGTGAAAAAAACCCATAATTTTTTTTTCAATTCGATGTACGGTTTGAATTATACGGTTGCACAAAGTTAGCCCTAGCAGATACTTGGTCTTCTCCCCTAGGGATTTCATCCCTATTATAAATTCTCGACAATTGCATTTATTAGGCTTGAGAACTATGATCACAAACAGAGGACCTCATCCCCACTATAAATTCTCAACAATTACATCTCAATTGGGTTTGAATTTGATGGCAAGAATAACAATGCAAAAAACTTAACCAATGCACAATGCCACTATTGACATTAGGCCTTTGAATTATTGGTTTATAAAAGGTTTTTTTAAATAGTATAGTAAGTTGAGTTATTTGATTTTGGAAGAAATTTTAGGGTTATATGCATTTGAGTTGGTGTAATGTCCCCTTTTTTGGCATGATCGTGTTTGATGGTGGTTAGCCTATTACTCAAACTCTCGTAGGCTAACAGGTTGTGTTTAAAGGGTCAGTGGTATTTTTTGGAGGGGTTGGTCATTCTTGTTTTTAGAGCCTAGTGATTGGTTCACAACAGGCGTTAGCAGTGCAGGAGTCGACAGCTTCTGACGACACATGAATATTTGGTGTTTTGAGTGAGTTATGGGTTTTTAAGTGATTTAAATATTAATTGACTTAATATTTAATTATAAAGTCAAATTGACTTTATGCTTTTCAAATCACTTAAATATTCTCTAAAAAGTGATTTAATATTTTAATCACTTAAAATATTAAAGGCGCCCAAATATTAAGTCATGACTATTGAAAAAGACTTAATATTATTTTAAAAGATTTTAATGATGGCAAAAAGGGCGTATCTTCTTGGAAATGCATGCCTTCCTTATATAAGGCATTTTTGGCAATGAGAAACTCACCTTTTGATAATTTCGACTTCACCTTGTGTTTCTTCCTTTGCATTCTCTTGTGATCAAGGTTTGAACAATTTCCATTGAAGAATGAATTCCTCTTCGATGTTGAGCACTCTTGAGATTGTGAGAGATCAATTGAATCAGTGCAGTTGAGAGCTTCATGCAGAGGTTCTACATGATTCAGACATAGTATTATATAAAGATTTACTGTTGATTGCAATAAGAAAGGGGTTGAATCTTAACTTGTGGCACCTTCTTCATCAGATCTGTGGCTCCAGCAAAGTTACTACTTCTCCTTCTTCTTGGTCGTACAACTTGCATTGGGATTTGTGCCCTTTTAGAGAGGCGTGTGAAGTGTCTTGCTAAAATGCCTTCCTTTTGGTTGCTTTTTGACTTCCATCTTTGGCGTCTATTGTTTTCAAAGACTTGTATCCAGTTTCAAAGTAGGAGAACTCAAATCTGGAAGCCATGCGTCCTTTTATGTCAGTTTTCAGCATTCTTGGCTGGCAAGCTGGCTTACTGTTTTAAATAAATAATCTGGAACCCTTCTTGTATGTCTATCATTTGTAATCTATTTGTTTCAGTTAAATAATGACTTCTACAATTTCGTTCTGAAGAAAATAGTACAAATTTACATTTTATAAGCATTTATGCTGTGCGCCCCTTCTATTTCTCTCTAGAAACTCTTCTCTAAAAAATGTAAAACACAAAAAGATAAATAAAAAGACAGGAGTTTGAGGTTTGAGCCAGCAGGGCTCATCACAGTGGTATCAGAGCTATTGACTTGCCATCCTGTTGGGTAGATTGGACTTTGAATCAGCTAGTTAATCATGGTTACTTCAAGTACCCAGAAACAGTGGGACAAGAATATGGAGAAGCTTAAACAAAGTTTGAAAAAGTTGGATGAAAATCAGAAAAGGATGAATGAATTGTTTTCACACCCTACAAACATAGACAAAGCAGCACGGTATATGGCATCCACCTTCAGATCTACATCACAAAACAAAAGTGAGAAACATGAGGCCTCTACAGGTGAAGTATCCAAAAATCTTTACAATGAATTTTCAGCAGCTAGTGACCAGCATACAGTTGATCCTAAGGAGAACAAAAAACAGACCTACATTGAGGAAGATGTTGGGCATGGAACACTTCATGATGACAACAAGACTGGAGAAGAGCAAGTGATGTTTGAAGAAAAACCAATTGTATTAGAGCAGCCACATGAAGATAAGTTTTCTTGTGATGCTTCATCAGCATAAATGTATAAAGATATGGCTTCTACAACTTCTTTTGAGACATCCTATGAGGTACATAGCATCAGTACCTTAGATGCTGATGACAACACACATGATGCTGCTGATTATGAGGTGAGTGATGCACATTCATCTTCATGCTATAGTTCAGATTTGGATGGAGAATAGGAAGTGATTCAAGAGGGATTTTCCTCTCCACAGTACTATCAGGGGTTAGAGTTACACAGTTTTGATCAACGTGGTGTTGTTGTTCAGTTTGTGAACAAACTTTTGTTTGAGGTGGACGCTACTATGACTCATGATAATCTGCTATTTGTGTTGGGGGCTGATCACACAGTGGACCCTAACCGTGAGATGTGCAGAGACAGTGATGTCTGGAGTCCTTACAGTGTACCAGGATTTCAGACACAACTCACAGAGGAGTTTACAGGTGTGTACACAGTGTTGAGCGCATACAACTTCACCTTTGATCCATGTGTACATGAGTTGTACCAGGTGCAGAGTCTTGATATGCACGTGTTGGACATCTTGGATGACAACATATCTCATTCAGATTTGGGGAGCATGTGTTGTCAGCAATTTGACTTGCTTCCTTGTGAGTTTCTCTCTCCTGTATCAGATGGTGTTGAAATTGACAGGGTACAGCATGATCATCCAGTTGATCAGATATGGGAGTTACAGGAGACAGTTGATGATAGTAGGGACATTTCATGGCTCTATCCTTGGGATCCTGGTGGAGTGGTTGATTCTTTGTTGTTGAGATTGCTTGCGGACAAGCAATTTCAGGGAGGGCGGACTATAATGTCCCCTTTTTCGGCATGATCATGTTTGATGGTGGTTAGCCTATTACTCAGACTCTCGTAGGCTAATAGGTTGTGTTTAGAGGGTCAGTGGTATTTTTTGGAGGGGTTGGTCGTTCTTGTTTTCAGAGCCTAGTGATTGGTTCACAGTAGGCGTTACCAGTGTAGGAGTCGACAGCTTCTGACGGCACAGGAATATTTGGTGTTTTGAGTGAGTTATGGGTTTTTAAGTGATTTAAATATTAATTGACTTAATATCTAATTATAAAGTCAATTTGACTTTATACTTTTCAAATCACTTAAATATTCTCTAAAAAGTGATTTAATATTTTAATCACTTAAAATATTAAAGGCGCCCAAATATTAAGTCATGACTATTGAAAAAGACTTGAAATTATTTTAAAAGATTTTAATAATGGCAAAAAGGGCATATCTTCTTGGAAATGTGTGCCTTCCTTATATAAGGCATTTTTGGCAATGAGAAACTCACCTTTTGATAATTTTGACTTTGCCTTGTGTTTCTTGCTGTGCATTCTCCTGTGATCAAGGTTTGAACAATTTCCATTGAAGAAGGAATTCCTCTTCGATGTTGAGCACTCTTGAGATTGTGAGAGATCAATCGAATCAGTGCAATTGAGAGCTTCATTCATAGGTTCTACATGATTCAGACAGAGTATTATATAAAGATTTACTGTTGATTGCAATAAGAAAGGGGTTTCTTAACTTGTGGCGCCTTCTTCATTAGATCTGTGGCTCTAGCAGAGTTACTACTTCTTCTTCTTGGCCGTACGACTTGCATTGGGATTTGTGCCCTTTTAGAGAGGCGTGTGAAGTGTCTTGCTAAAACGCCTTCCTTTTGGTTGCTTTTTGACTTCCATCTTTGGAGTCTATTGTTTTCAAAGACTTGTATCCAGTTTCAAAGTAGGAGAACTCAAATCTGGAAGCCAGGCATCCTTTTATATCAATTTTCAACATTCTTGGTTGGCGAGCTAGCTTACTGTTTTAAATAAATAATCTGGAACCCTTCTGGTATATCATTTGCAATCTATTTTTTTCAGTTAAATAATGACTTCTACAATTTCGTTCTGAAGAAAATAGTACAAATTTACATTTTATAAGCATTTATGTTGTGCGCCCCTTCTATTTCTCTCTAGAAACTCTTCTCTAAAAAACGTAAAACACAAAAAGATAAATAAAAAGATAGGGGTTTGAGGTTTGAGCCAGCAGGGCTCATCACAGTTGGAGTACCATTGTCATGGGTGAACGTTGTTAACATGTAATAAATGTTAGGTAGATTGTTTATGTTTAAGAATTAAAGCGATATTTTGGCATGGGTGACCTCCCAAGAAGTTTTAGTGCTTCATTTTGTCAAATCTATTTTGAGAGGAAAACAAAATTCAAAGTTAGTCTTCATTAAAATTTGAGGATCAAACTATTAAAGAAAATTGCATCTAGATACCTTGTTCATACAAAAATAGATTGCATAAATTTATGTGCATCAACGTTTTAGAACATACTCGATGATCCATCATCATATTGAGGAAAATAAATTAATGAGTGTATTCCAAAATATTGATATGAACAAATTATACAATTAAATTTGAAAAGCACTCCAACTTATAAAAAATATTAGATTGAAGTGTGGAAAGACATAAGATATTTGGACCTTATCAATTTTAATTATTTTTAAAATAAAAACAAAACAAAACAAAATTCATTTGAACACATCAATTGCATTGAATATATAACAAGTATAATATTTTTCCTTGAGATTTATTAAAACTAATGAATATATAATGTTAAAGCATACCTCAAAACTTAAAACTATCCTTACACTCAATCAATTTGATCCTCATTCATAAATACACTTCCATTTTAAACATGTTTATATCTTAGATGCAATTGTTATTGTGATATCCTCCTCTACTTTTAAATTTTAATTTTTTTACATTTTTAGGTCGACATTTTTAGAGTATGATTATTATCCATTGACTTGCATTAAATTTGTTTGAATTGGGATCTATATTGTTGTATCTAAAGACATAGTCTAGGGCCCTAATTTCATATTTGATCATTATTGTATCATCTAATTCAGAAAGGAATCAAAGCATGGTAAATCATGTTGGAGATGGTTGTTGAGCCTCGCAACTCTCAAAACCCACCTGCAACCAAAATGCCTATCACAAAGAGAGAGAGAGAGAGAGAGAGAGAGAACAAATAATGTGTTATGATACCTTGATAATTTATTTGATCTCAAGAAGCATCTAAATATACATATGTATTGAATAGATTAGTAGATTGGATAATTACAATAATGAATAATGAATCCTTATAAAAGGAAAAAACAAAAAACAACCTTAGATGAAACCCTATGTTAGGATTAAATTAGATTATGACAAGTGTCGTCATCCTATGTTGTGATACAAAAAATAGCATGATCTAAAATAGAAAAATATTCCTAAGTTTAGCTTTTGTGTCATAAAATAAAATAGGGAGTTATTTAATTAATTGATTGAGTATTTTTTATATTTTACTCTAACACCCCCCTTAAGTATAACTTAGAGAGTGGTTAAAAATCTAATGATGAATGCAAGAGTGGATGCATGGATGGATGTGTGGATAGGTTCTGACTATGTAAGGCCTAATGAATTACCCATGTACAAACAAATAAATCTCTTAGAACTAAAAAGAATTAGAAACCTCAAGAGAAAAACACTTCTCCTAAAGAGAAATTAAATACATACTAGTGAAAGGAAGACTCAATATGACCCCCCGAGGGATGCTTTTGTCACACAAGTATAATGAATGTCCCCCAATAGGAAATATAAGATGAGAATATGAATCCCACCATAAATAAGTAACTTCTATGCCCATGATGAGATATTGAGGTCTTCAGATCAGATACGCGCGCTTTCGGTTCTCACGTGCCAAAGCATCTCTGCATGAGATTCATCCTTATTCACATGTGTCTTCATACCAACCCTCAACGTATACAGCTCCATTCATGGCCTCCTCACCACCATTGTTTCCTTCTCACTCATCTGCAAATACGTGGCCTCCTTACCTTCACCTTCACCCTCACCTTTTCACTATATAAACTGCCCTCCCTACCCCTCTCAGATCAGGCTGACACCACACTACTGTTTATGAATTGAGGTATGTAAATCGTAGTTTTAGACAAGTACAAGAAATGCATGTTTAAGATTCTTGACTGACTGTGATGAAATTTGTTGAATGCAGCTGTTGATAGTCATGGCGTTCGGTAAGTTGTCTTTGGCGTGTCTGGTTCTTGTGTTTCTGTGCTTTGAGAGTTCAATCCGGTGCAATGAGATCGAAAACAGGGGAAGAGGTGAAGGAGGGGGAAAAGGTGAAGGAAGGAGAAATCCCTACATTTACAAGAAGGAAGAGCATGAGAGGAGACTGGGGACTGATCGAGGCGAGGTACGCGCGGTTCCCATCTTCAGAGATAGCCGGATTCTGGCAAGAGATCTCCGGCGTTATGAAGTGAATTGCTTCCACATTGAACCCAACTCTTTCATGCTTCCTCACGCCAGCAGCGCAGACCATCTGTTTTTTATCAAGCAAGGTATGCAATCATGATTCAGAACTAGATGATTTCAGATTGGAACAGTTCAGATGTTTGATCCATATTATTTTTGTTTCAAAGTTACAAGTTTTAGAATGCCCTGTTTACAGGAAAAGCAACAGTCGGATTTGTACATGGGCAGAACTCCAGGGAAGAGAAGTTGGAAAAGGGGAGCGTTTACTTCATTCCAGCGGGCGCCGTTTTCTATGTGATTAATACAGAGCAGAGCCAACGCCTTGTCGCCGTTAATCTGCTCTACAGTGAAAACCCTTACCCAAATCGACACCATGAGGTTCGTCTGCATAATGTTTTCAATATAAAAGATTTTGTCACTGTGCCCTTTGTATTGCTGGTATTCATGTTGTTGTGGGGTTTTTATGTTTGGATTTTGATCAGTCCTTTTACATTGGAGGTGGGCAAAACCCACCCTCTGCCTTGGCGGCTTTCAGACCAGAGACTCTTGAAGCTGCCTTCAATGTAAGCATACTTGTACTTTCCAGCCATCTGTGTTCTGGACTGCAAGTATTTTTTCGCATGCTGCTTTTGCAATTCCATATATATTATGATTTACCTGATTTTTAAGGTTTTGAAATCAGACTGAAAGAGGACGCATTCAGAGACTTTTTAGCAAGCAGGAGCAGGGGGCATTTGCCAGCTTCGGCAGAGAACAGAGGGAGAAGCTCATTACGCTTATAGAAGGAGCTCATGTGAAGCGGTTCCCATTCGGAAGGGGGAAATCTCAGGGTGAGGAGGAGGACTACAAGCCATTCAATCTGGAGAAGAAGAAGCCAAGATTTTCCAATGAACACGGACAGCTGATTGAAGGCGATCATGAGGATCTGGTGCAGGGTCCTCTACGGAGACAAGAGATCGGAATCTCTCTTGTAAGAATTGAATCTGTAAGTATATCTGTCTTACTATCATTGTAGTTAGCCACATTTGAATTGAATCTGTAATTATATGTCTTAATACGAATATAGTTGCCATTTTTTTGTTTCGGACAACTTTATGATTTATTACATTTGGATCATAGATTTATTTAGGTGGTTCATCTAAAAATTACACTATTTTTTCTTCTTTTTTAAAGTGAAAATTTAAATAATGAACTAGTTTAGAGTATTTTGTTTTAAGTCAGAATTTCTGGCTCTAAGTTTTGACTTGTTTAGTGGTTCATTTATAATTATATTATCTTCTTATTCGCAAAAGTTTCCATTCATGCGATAGATATTACTATTTGTTTCGATATGCCAACTTTCAAAGTTTTAGAGTGTGTTGTTTTAAGTCAAAATTTCTATTATCTTCTTCACAAAAGTTTCCATTCATGCGATAGATATTACTATTTGTTTCGATATGCCAACTTTCAAAGTTTTAGAGTGTGTTGTTTTAAGTCAAAATTTCTATTATCTTCTTCTTCATAGAAGTTTCCATTCATGCGATAGATATTACTATTTGTTTCGATATGCCAACTTTCAAAGTTTTAGAGTGTTGTTTTAAGTCAAAATTTCAGGCTCTAAGTTTTGACTTATTTAGTGGTTCATATATAATTGTATTATCTTCTTCTTTGCAGAAGTTTTTATTCATGCGATAGACATTATCATTTGTTTCGATATGCCAACTTTCAAAGTTTTAGAGTGTTGTTTTAAGTCAAAATTCCAGGCTTTAAGTTTTGACTTGTTTAGTGGTTCATTTATAATTATATTATCTTATTATCTTCTTCTTCATAGAAGTTTCCATTCATGCGATAGATATTATTATTTGTTTTGATATGCCAACTTTCAAAGTTTTAGAGTGTTGTTTTAAGTCAAAATTTCAGGCTCTAAGTTTTGACTTGTTTAGTGGTTCATATATAATTGTATTATCTTCTTCTTTGCAGAAGTTTTTATTCATGCGATAGACATTATCATTTGTTTCGATATGCCAACTTTCAAAGTTTTAGAGTGTTGTTTTAAGTCAAAATTCCAGGCTTTAAGTTTTGACTTGTTTAGTGGTTCATTTATAATTATATTATCTTATTATCTTCTTCTTCATAGAAGTTTCCATTCATGCGATATATATTATTATTTGTTTTGATATGCCAACTTTCAAAGTTTTAGAGTGTTGTTTTAAGTCAAAATTTCAGGCTCTAAGTTTTGACTTGTTTAGTGGTTCATATATAATTGTATTATCTTCTTCTTTGCAGAAGTTTTTATTCATGCGATAGACATTATCATTTGTTTCGATATGCCAACTTTCAAATTTTTAGAGTGTTGTTTTAAGTCAAAATTCCAGGCTTTAAGTTTTGACTTGTTTAGTGGTTCATTTATAATTATATTATCTTTTTGACTTGTTTAGTGGTTCATTTATAATTATATTATCTTCTTCGTAGAATTTTCTGTTCATGCGATAGATATTATCATTTGTTTCGACATTCCAACTATATCCCTCACCTAGTAGAGCTTATCTATTAGTGTGATTTCAGATGAACCATTTAAGCAATCAGAATTTTTCTATCATAATCTCCCTATTAGTGTGATCTTAGATTAACCATCTAACCAAGTCAAGTTTAGAGTGTGTTGTCTATTAGTGTGATCTTAGATTAAACATCTAACCAACTCAAAGTTTAGAGTGTGTTGTTTAAGTGATTCTAACATGATTTATGACAGAATGGGATGAGTGCACCTCACTTGACAACTCAAAGGACGGAGGTAGGATGTGTTTTAAGAGGCGAAGGTAGAATCGAGATCATATCGCCTGAGGGAGTGCAGCAGCAGATAAGGAGTGAAGGTGAAGGTGGAGAAGGAGAATGGGAGGGTGAGAGGCCAAGAGAAAGAGGAGAGGGTGAAAGAGGAGAATTCAGGGTATCTTACCAGCGAGTAGAGGACAACAATCTACGTGAAGGGGACTGTTTCGTAATTCCAGCAGGGCATCTGTCGGTTCAGGTATCTTCCCCCAACCAACGCCTTGAAATCCTCTTTTTTGGTATCAACAACAACGAGCGCAACCAAATCAACTTCTTCGCAGGTACTTTGCTCTTACTTCCTGCCCTAAAATTTCTAAACTTTTACCAATAAATCATCATGTGGAGTTAATGGTTTCCTGAACTAATGTGGATCAGGGAAGAACTCGGTGTTAAGGGAGTTGCGAAACGATCTTCTTGCGACCTCGTTTAGGGAAAGAGAAGAAGAAGTGAAAAAGGTATTTGAATTGCAGAACGAGCAAATGTTTTTGAAAGGCCCATCAGGTAAAGGGTATGTGGAAGGGTGGAACATTCTGTAAATACTTCGATCAGGATATGCTTACACTGGTCTGCCATAGTATGCATGCTCAAGTGTAACTGTAAATAAGGAAATGAAATAAAATGGTGGAATGATCAGAGCAGGAGAATATGTAATGACGTTTTTGTAGAGACGCCTAATATATTATGTCTATATATGATAATTTTAATTTCAGAATGGTTTGATTTTCACCATTGTTCATGTCTGGATTTGGATTTATAACAGTAAGAAATAAGTAATCTAGAAAATAGTAACAAAAAATCATCCAATACGATTTTGGGATTATGATTTATTAAAATGTCTGAAATTTGAAATTATGTATTATAAAATTGAATTGTAATTTGAGATTTAATTAAACCAATATGGAGGTTTTATAGGGGCATGTTCTCGATAAAGTGTAGAATACAATCTTCAAACAAAATCAAAACATCTACAAAAGGAAATTAACAATAAATTAAAATAAAAAATAAATTATGTTAGGATTTTGGTTTGTGTATGTTTAAAGTTACACTAGAATGAAAATGAATAATGTTAGGGTTTTGGCTTGTAATGTTAGGGTTTTAGCTTGTAATTTGTAATGTTACATTAGAATGGAAATGAAATATGTTATGGTTTTGACTTATGATTTTTTATGTTATATTGGAATGTCATTCTCTTTCCTTTTCAAGGAAGAGTTGATTTTATTAGTTTATATTTATTGTGATCTTGCAATAAAATAAATTATGCTAGGGTTTTGACTTTGTACATTTTTAATGTTATACTATAATGGATATGAATTATGTTAAGAGTGTTGGCTTGCCCATTTTTAATTGTTTATTGAAATGTCATACTCTACTTTCCAAGCAAGAGTTGATTTTGCTAGTTTATATTTATTGAAATATTTTTTAAGCTTCATGTTTACGACATTTTCTAACTATTTAAATGACCTTGACCTTGTTGAATATGGTGTTTGACAATAAACCTTCCACTTAAGAGACCTAGGAAATTCGTCCCTAAGGTGTTTTAGGGATATGTTTATTAATATGTTTATTAAGCTAGTTCTTGATGTGGTCCCCTAATTTCTAAATTTGGTAGTACATGTCATTGCAAGAAAAAAATTTGGTAGTATATGTCATTGCAAGAAAAATTTACTTTAGTAGGATATTTTGTGGGAAGGGTCCACCTTGTTTAAATAACGGGTCACCAAAGTTTGGGTTCCACATGAGATTTGTTATGATGTGTAATTCCCTAAGATGTTCTACAAGGTATGTGTATTAAAATAGTTCTTAATGTGGTTTCATTCATCCTTAAATATGTTATTGATTAGAAAAATTTTCTTGATAGGATATTTTGTAAGAAGGGTCTACTTTGTTTCAATAATGGGTCACCAAGGTTTGGGTCCTATATGAGATTTGTGATGATGTCAAATTTACCAGTTTTTTCATTTTGTTGAATCCATCCTTAAATATGGCTCCTAGTTTGTATATTCTTTTTTTCTTTTTTCTTCATGTTCTAATTTGTTGAATCCATCCTTAAATATGGCTCCTAGTTTGTATATTCTTTTTTTCTTTTTTCTTCATGTT
The DNA here is from genome assembly GCA_007258455.2 of Sequoia sempervirens. NCBI lineage: Eukaryota > Viridiplantae > Streptophyta > Pinopsida > Cupressales > Cupressaceae > Sequoia > Sequoia sempervirens. Next base: position 17,054 of record VDFB02296001.1, read on the forward strand.
CTAAGATTTTGTTGTATTTCATTTTGTTGAATCCATCCTTAAATATGGCTCCTAGTTTGTATATTCTTTTTTTCTTTTTTCTTCATGTTCTAAGATTTTGTTGTATTTGACGAGAAAGCTCAATATCTCTATCTAGATAGAGTTTCTTAGTTTACCTTTGTGTTATATTTGTTTACAAAGAGTAACCTCTTTAGGTTTTATTGTTCAAATTAGACATTTTTTTCTCAACTTGACCCTAGAAGAATGTTTGTGTAGAGTTGGTTTCTCTAAGGATTTAAAGTAGGTACTTATCATCTAAATTGGTTAGATTCGATACACAACGTTCTTTATTTGAATTTTCCCAAACACTTGTTATAGGTGTCACTAGGATTATTCTTTGATATCTCCTCATTCTAAGTATAACATTCAACCCTCTTCTAGGTTTTCACCTCTTATAAAAAAGAGGAAGGTTTGTTTATAGTGGTGAGTCACAAAAGCTAAGAATCTTGGTAATAACATGGCCCTTCATCCAAATGACCCTCAAGATTTAAGGGTTCAATTATTGAAATATTAAAATAAAATTTCAAAACCTTCACAAATGGGAAAATGTGTTGGCTCCCATTATGGGAAGAAGTCTAGTGAGGTGAAATTTCTCTTAAACATAATTAACTACTTTATTTTAGGGTTCCCAAAAATTTATCATTGCTTGATGTAATTTTTCACTCCTAAATGTGTAGTAGAGGTCTCACAACCTCCTAAAATAAATGGAAGATGATGAATGTATACCAAATAAATTCTCCTCTATCCAACCTTCATCTAAATAGGAACTTTTAATCTAGAGAGTGTTTCTTTAGAATAGTTACATAACTCTAGATGAGTTGAATAATGTGATCTCTCAACACCCATTCATGAATTGTGTCTCTTAGAAAATGTTTGATTCATAACAAAATTCCCATATAAGTATTCCATTCATGAGATTTGACAATGTTTTCCAAGTCTCTAGATATTCTTTGTATACAAGAGGTTAAAGCTGGAATTTCAATGCTTACTACTATTTGGAGTTATTATTGTATTACCTCAAATAATGTTGTTGAGAGATCTATTATCTAAAGATGGACTGAAATTTCAATGCTTACTACTATTTGGGTTATGTGCAATGATTTTCATATGATTGAGATGTCCTCTAATAAATATGGGCCAATGTATATGTGTTGTATAGTTGTTGAAAGAGATTCATTGTACTTTATTCAAAATGAATTGAGACTATGATCTCAATCTTGATTGCCATTATCATATTATAATGTGATGCACGTGGAGTAAATTTTAAGCTAAATCCAATTGGGTTCTTAAGCAATATGATAGATTCATGTAGTTTTCTTAATCATTCTTCTTTTTTCCAATTGTTACTCTTTTCCTATGGATCCTTTGTAGAATGTTCTTCTTTCAAAAAACAATCTAATATGATTTCATATTTGGTTGAAACTTTCCAAACCGGATTTCATAGAAAAAATTTCTAAACATGTATCACTCTTCAATGACAGGTCATGTCAATTCATATTCAATATGTTCAAAATTTGGAACCACGTCCCATGAATGGGATAGGTTAGATAGCCTTGAAAAATGATGTCATCAATCACAATACCCATTTTCTCTGCATTCATGGGCATAATGTTTTCCACCACCTACAAGGTTGCTACTTCAAAGCCCCACAATGTCACACTACCTTAGAAGCTTAGGTTCATGTTCAAATAAAAAAGGTTTAACAATAACAATATTTTTACATAATCTAACTAAAGAAAAATATGCAAATAAGTATTTAGGATCCACCGTACAAAATATAATCAAGATAACACAATATATATCTGAGGAAAACCTTCATGAGAGAAAGACCCAACCTTTAAAATTATCCACTCTCAATTTATTATTAATTACAAAACACTTACATATTTTTTAAGAATACTTCAAAAATATCAACCTCCTCCAATGCATCCTCCATGTGTCCAAGAATAATGGCTAACCATACAAGCATACAACCCATGTCATGCTTCACATATACACTCTTAAAGAGAGGTCAATACAAATAAAAATCAATCCAATCACTAAACATATGCTTTCTTTTATAGAATCAAACTCACAAACCACCAAGTGGTATTAGCTAAATCATGTGTTTCAAAATCATGAGTACAAAATCATTAACCTAACATTTAATTTTTTATATTATCTTTCATTCTTATTTTTTTTCAATTTGCAAGCCACACATAAAGTATATCTTATGTTACAATACAACTTTATAAGTGGACCCAAATAAACATTTAATGTGGCTAAACACATCTCTTTAAATGCATCACAAATAAACATTTATTTTTCAGAAAAGATTTATTTCTTTGTACAAGGTGTACACCAATTTTTTCTTAACATATGCAAGTGTGCTATGTCACTAAAAATATGTTGTAAATTGTCACTCTATTTATGGTTCTCAAATCAAAACTTACATTTATTGGCTTAAAATTGGAGGCAAGGTCTCTAAGTAATTTTTTCAAGCCTTATGAGCTTGTCATACATCTCAATAAATTAAGAAAATTAAAGAGAGGTAGCATCTCTGAATTGAGGTTCTAGACATTCTTTAAGACTTTGTTTGACATTATGTGAAAATATTTATTGTTCAATAATATATTCTAGCTCATACCATTGATCTACGACAATGCTTAAATGTGATTCTTTTTCAATTTTCATTCTGAATATGCATATACACACAAAGTAAAAGCTCAAACATGTCTATTCTATGGATATATACATTCTATGGATGCATTTCATCTAAATTTATTTTTATTATAAAATTTACTAATAGGATCATGATATATGATAATACACGAACAAATTAAACTACTTCTTGTTATGTTATCTACTTCTATGGAAGCTAAATTTGCATTTTAGGTACATTTGAGCAATATACTTAGTTTAGTTTGAAAATTGTAAGGAAATCTTCCTAGTTTATCATTTATTTTCTTACATAGATTAATCCACTTTTCTCTTAGTACTTGACCAATTATTCTATTGTTTATGGTACGATTTATAATTTCTCATAATTAGAACTGTTTTATCAATTTGTTGCTTTGATAGAGACCGTAGAGGACTTATTTGCGGGAAAAACTTCTCATGCATGTTTTAGAACCTTTCCAAACACTTTCTAAGTTTTGTTCTTCATTTTACCACCTTTCCAAAACATATTGAATTTGAAAATTTGGATAAAGGATGTAAAATTTATGAGTGTTTAAATGTTGTCTTATTTTGCTACAATCAACATATTGAAAATTGGTAAGCAGTTATATGAAGAATATCTCTCTCATGATCTTAGTACAATAATGGTTGTGTATATTGGTAATGATATTATGTGTAATCGCATAGGTTTTTTACCTTATTTTGAAAATAGGTTGTTTACGGGCATGTGCAAGATCATGGGGGTCCAAAAAGTGGCAATGAGGAAAAAAATGTGTTTTTACTTTGCTGAAATCGCGTTTGAATTTTTGTATGGGTTAGGTACAATATCCATTTTGGTTTGGTAATACCAAACCAAAAAGGATATTTGTTTATAATGGATACCCATTTTGAAACAGATATCTGTTATAAACAGATATTCATTTCCCAAAATTAATTTTCATCAATTTATGCAAACAAAATGGATGAAACAAAATAGATATCCATTTCAAAATAGATGTCCATTTTGAAAATCCCAAAAAGTACACTTCAATAAAATGGGCATAACTTTTACATTATTTATGGAAATTTTGTTTTTTTATAGGAGTTGAAAGGTGGTTTAGAGCTCTATGCAATGGATAAGATTATTTTGATAGATTGAGCAAAAAAAATTAATTGTAATTATTTTAAGTTCCTCCTTAAGTTTTAAAATTTTAAATGCTCATAATTCTTGCATACAAAGTCTTTTCTTCATGGTTTTTTTGCAATAATCATCCTAAATGACTTGAAATATTAAAGAAGTAATAAATAATGAAAAAAAAAAAAATTACTAAGGAGAGTAAAAAAAATTCATAAATCATAATAGAA